>PVKP010010407.1:0-16797 GCA_004027715.1 Plecturocebus donacophilus
AAAAAAAAAAAAGAAATTACCACAGATGAGAAAAGATACAGAAGGGCTATAGAATGATAAAGAATTTGACTTCCAGAGTCTAATCTACACTGTTTATTGCCTCTTTTCTTTGAAATTTGAGATTGGAGCAAATTCTGGGTGATGCATGTCATAGCTTGGCTTTGACTTCCTCACCCTCAAATAAATGTCATTTCTTTTCTTTATAGCAGTCACCCATAACCATAATTATAATTTTGGTCTGTTATCATTCCAAATTACATCACCACTAAAATCTCGGTTTTAAGTATTCTGTTTTCTGATCATAATTCCTAGCTTTTCAACTAATTCTTTGTCTCATTTTAGCAGTCCTTTATCCATACAAACTTGTCTCCTATGTCATTAAAAATATATATAAACAATTGGTTATGAGTTCCTTTATAGTCTTAATACCAAATTTATTAGTTTTCCTGTATCTGTACTCAAGATCCATACTCCTACCCAAAGCTCAAACTCCTTTTGCTTTGAACCCATCTCCTTTTGTCTTCTCAAGTAATTCTTTCTGCAAATGGTCCATGTTTCCTTTGAGCCATCATTGTGCTTTCTCTTGGATATTTCTCATCACGAAATAAAAATGTTTTATCAAATATACAAAAAGTTTAAAAACAAATGAACCTAAAACTAAACAAAAATATACTTCATATTCATCCATCTCCCCTTAGGCTATCATTTAATTTCTGGGTAACTCATTATATTAAAACACTTAATAATTTTTAGAATTTCCATTACCAAGTGCTCACGTACCACTTTTTCAACCCAGAGTTAGCAGGTTACTTTTACCAATACTCTATTAAAATTATTGTTTGAATTAAAGATGACCTGCATGTTTCTTAAGATCACTTCAAACATCACTGACTTCTCTTTGGAATTATTATTGGTGATCACTTTCTCCTTTTGAAAAGCTGTCTTCTGGTAGTTTCTGTGCTACTACCTCTTCTGATTTTCCTTCCTGTTTGGTCTTCTCTGTCTCCCTTGCTAGCTTATATATTCTTTGGCATCTAAATGTTGGAATGTCTCAATATTCTGTTCTGGTTCCCATCTCTTCTCAACTACACACATTCCTAGTGATTTCCTTTGGTCTCATGGCATTAAGTGTGGTCTCTAAAGCAATTACTCCAAGGTTAAAATTTTCATCTTTCACTTCTCCACTAAATTGCAGACTTAGTTGTTCAAATTTCTATTGATTTAATGTTATCCCAAGTAAACTTTTCAAAACTGCCATGTCCCAAACAGAACTCTCCTTTTTAATACAAATATGTTCATGAATTTCAATCTATTTTTACTACTATTTTCTTAGTCCAAGCTACTTTCACTTTTTACCAGGAGTACATAAAGTCTCTCTTAATTTGTCATCCTCTGCTAATCTTATCTCTCTATTATGTATAGTATTTTCTTACGTTATTTTTAATATCCAGAATTTTATTTCCAGGAAATAGTTATTATAACACTTTAATGCTTATATCATCCCATTTACTACATTGTCTATTTACCGGTACTTATTTATTTTGAAAATTTATTTTAAATAAATATTGTCTGTAATAACAGTAATACCTAAATCAAATGCAAATCTGCTACTATTTTGTAGTTGGAAGGGACAATGATTTAGCATATTTGTGTTAAACTTAGGTTTTGGATGACCAAATCAACAGGCATAACTTACATTTAATTTGAGAATAACACGATCTTCATATCAGTAATATGAATATTAACATATATGGAAAAACAAATCTAACCTCAAGCCAAGAAAACATATGGAATACTGAAATAGTTGATTTGCTATAAAATTCCTCAGAGCTTTAAAAAGAAAATATGCTGAAATATAACCAGAAGAACTGAAAGCAGGAACTCAGACATTTGCACACCCATGCTCATAACAACATTATTTAAATAGTCAAAGGGTGGAAACAATGAAAATGGCTACTGATGGATGAATAGATGAACAAAACTTGATATGTACAGGAATTAAGATTATTAAACCTTAAAAAGGAAGGAAGGTCTGACACATGGTACAACACAGGTGAACTTAGAACAATATGTTGAGTGAAATAAAGCCAAACACAAAATCACAACTACCATATGATTCTATTTATATGGGGTATATGTGAAATTTATAGAGACAAAATGTATAATGTTAGTTGCCAGTTCCTGGGGTAGAGGAGAATGGGAAATTGTTTTTTAAAGAATATAGAGTTTCAGTTTTGCAAAATGAAAAGACTTCTAGAGATTGGCTGCAGAACAATGTGAATGTACTCAACACTATGGAACTGCACACTTAACGATCAAGATGGAAAATTTTTTGTTGTGTGGCTCTTACCATAATTTATTTTTATAAGTTATATGTATATTTTATATATATGTAGGTGTCTCCCTTTCTAAATACATATCTGAATACTTCACTTGGTGAGATGTGCTAATTTTTATAGTATGAAAATCTGCTGTAATTTATTTAGTGGATAATTAAAGGGTTCATTTCACCTTTACATCTGAGGTAAAACTCACCTTCCACTCCAGAAGCTGTGAGGACTGTGCAGATTAGAATGTAAATGAAGACTCGGTTAAAGTACACCAAGCAATTTATAAAGTTGCAAATGGACTAAGGAATTAAAGTGGGAAACTTTTTCTAATGGGAGAGGTCACAGGGAGATGCTGTGTAGCAGCAAGAAGAACATTGGGAAAGCAACAGACCAGCAAATCTGGGTGTATCTTGCTTTTAAAAACTAAAATATGAAAGTTATTTTCCTTGAGTATGAAAATTTAGGTTACTTTTTTCTTATTGTTCTCTGAAAGTTATAGAATCTTCTTTCATAAAAACTGGTACACTAAAGAGTGACTGGCTTGGTGAAGGATGTGTTAACAGAGTCCCTGGGGAATGATCTGCCTGAACTGCCTCCTGCCTGCTCTTGAAAATTCAGCCTTGGGGTGATGACTCCATTACACCCACATAAATATTCAGATGGTGAAATTCTGCAAATCAGACAGTGACAGAGAGGTCTTTCAGTGAAGGAAGGCGCTGAAAAGGCTCACTTGTTAGAGACCATAAATCCACTGTTTTTGACTGTCCCTCTGGAATCAGGAAGATGTGGGGGTGGAATATAGGTCTCATACTGTCATTCACTTAAGACATCAAAACTACTTTGCCTTCAAACTTGAACTGGGAATTCTGGGTTTAGCAGGTTGATATCTCACTCTGATATGCAAAGTGAACAATTTTTCTATGTGCTAGCTGAAATTAAGACTGTTTAGGAAAGGGAAAAAAGAATCTCTTATTCTTATCTTTCTGGATTTCTGTTTATCCAAACATAGAGCCTGGTTTGTACATGTGCTTCTTGAAGGCAATTATGTCTTATATTATGATGATCCCTTTCACTCCTTCACCTTCTACTCAGCCCCCAATGTTGCTATTTTGGAGTGTGTGTGAATGATTGGAAGGAAAAGTAGCAGAAGCACAGAAAAATGTAGAGAGATGAGGAGAATGCTTTCCACTAGTTGGTAATGGTCTAGGGTCCTCTTTGTTCTCTAGATGAGAGAAAGGAGCTTTCATTTACATCCAAGTTTTGTTGCATAGTAGCTGCATGCCAGCTTCTGTTCTTTAAATTCTCTAAGCTTCAGACTTCGGGTTTGTAAAAGAGTATGTGTACTCCATAATTTTGATGCTCAAACAAGTTAATGTAAATAAAATTATTTGATAAAGCTCTCTACAAATTTAAAGTATTATTATATAACCCACATTAGATGTTATCTAAATGTTAAAGCTTTATCCCTTTGTGGATTGACATATCTTCCTAATTTAAGTGCTGGGATGAAATGTCATTCATTCCAAGAGAGCCAAGTAGTCTTCAAACTTTACAAAATGTTAATAGAAATTCATAGAGATAGGTGGCATATTGGTGAGATTTCTCCATATCTCACCAAATCCTAGTGAGCTATCTCAAGACTTGAAAAATGCAAGTATGTATGAAGTATAGTATAGGGAGAAGAGGGCTGACAAAAGATTATTTTACAACAATGAGAGAATTATGTCAAAATTCACCTAACTGAAGGGAAAAACTATACAAGATGTTAGTGTGTCTGAAAACAACTTTAAAATACATTCAGAAAAGCTTTTATGAAAAACAAAATGAAAACAGACTGGGAGCAGGTTTCAAAGAGCTGAAAAATTATTTTGCCAGCAAATTGTAAAAGAAGAGCATAGATTTAATTACTTACATATTTTGGAAAACTGGAAAGATGAACTGCAAGGAATACTGCTAGGAATTAGAGCCCTTCAGCAGCTGTTAGGTTTCCTATTGTTTCTTTCATGGGATTTCCTTATGTAACTTTCTACTCACTAATGTATTTGCAAATACGATTAAATCCTGAACTATATGACTGTGTTTCTTCCACTTTATGGAGAAGAGGCCTCAATGGAGAGCTGGGTTTATTATTAATGTATCTAGTTCTTTTCTCTCTCTTTCTGAAAATAGTAAATAATGGTTAATGGAGAGTAAATCATTTCCTGCACTTAATGAGTCCTTGTCCATCGATAATGTTAAATTAACTGTTGACTCAGTTTCATACTCTAAGCACATATTTGTTAACTATTGAAAGTTTTCAAAGTGATTTCTCTAATTTCCTTTATCTCTCATCCTTCCATCCTTCCTTCCCTCTCTCCTTCCGCTCCTCACTTCTCCCCTCCCCTTCCTTCCCTTCCCTTCTCTTCCTTTTCTTTCTCCTTCCTTCCTTCCATCCTTCCTTTATTTTCCCTTGTCTCATTTTCTTTCTCTTTGTTTACAAAAAAGGCACATACTCTTGCTCTCATATTCCAAATGAAGAACCTAAGGCTCAGGAAATATATATAGTTTTACTCCCTGAGGGCACATAACTTAGGTTAAGTGATCATAATCAAGAATATTCTATTTATTCATTCATGGATTAGAGAATTCCCATAGATGCCTGGGGCTGTGCTAGGCACTGGAGAGAGAGTGTTGGCCTTATCCTCCAGCAGCATAGAACAGCAAATGAGCAATGAGCAAGTAACTGAGAAGGTAAGAAAATTGTGAAGGAAAATGCAACATGCATTTTAAATGAATGACAATGGGACAAAATTAGCACTCTCAAAGTTACCTTTGAGAAATGATGTTTAAGTTGAGACCTGAAGAAAAAGTAGAAGTTAGATACAAAGTGACTATGGAGAGAGAGTGTTAAATCTAAGGTAGTAGAAAGAGATAGTGAGAATAAAATGAAGATCCACAAATGGGCAGGGGCAGATCTTTAAAGACATCATATGCTATGGCAATAATTGTGTTCTGTTTCTTGACAATAATAAAAAAGATTGTGGTCAGATATAAATAAAGACATAATGTGTGTTTCTGAAAAAGAATACTGTGGCTTTAATGTGGAGATTGGTCTCAAATGCATAGAAGTGAATGAAAAGGTAGATAGTGAGAAATTCACTACAGTGATTGAAATTACAGATTGCAATGATCTGAGATGAGAAGAATGAAATTCATGGTCCTCACTGGAAACGTCCTTGTGAAGCTTTACTTTGCAGACAGGAGGGTGCTATGGTAGGTGACTTTTACTTGGAATGTATGTTTAGTGTGGTATTTTAGAAAGATGACTCTTACAATAGTATCGGGAAAGTTGAATCAGGACTTGATTTGAATAAATGTGCCAATTGGAGATTAAGCTCAATGTCATACAACAAATAGCACATTGAAATTTTGATGTCAAATTTAATGTTACTGCCAGTTAACCAAGCCACCTGTTATAATGTTATTGTATAACACTAATATTAATATTGCATTTTTATTTTTATATTTTATATTAATTAAATATAAAATTAAAATATTTTATATTTTATATTAATGACATTAATATTGACATAAATATCAAGTCTTTTTAAATGCTAGGTTTTACTGTATATGCATCATCTTATGTATTTCTCACAGTAATCCTGTAAGGTAAATACTATATTATACACACACAGGTGTACACACACACATGCACACACACACACACACACATACACACACACACGCTTAGTGGTGCGGCAGTCATTGGTCTTCCAGGCTCCAAGTCCAGAAGGTCCATATCACTTTAGAATGGCCCTTGCCTACTAGTCGCAATCTCTGCTTCAAGTTGGAACTTGACTGCTTCGTTTCTTTCCCCTGCAAAACTCTTTGATTCTCCTTGTTCTAGGAGACACTGCCTTAGAGGTTTCCTCTGATTCAATAATCCCAAGTAAAGTGCCCATTCCCTGGCAGTTTGAGTCCTGGAGAATTTAGGGGTTTGATTAAAAACATGCTGTTGAATTATATTAATACTTTATTATGTGAAAGCAGAGCTCACAGGGAATATAGCCTGTGAGTCACATGCAGCCATTCCATGGAGAAGGAAATGGAAGTGCAGAGTAGGAAGACAATTTAAAGCAAAGCAAACAAAACAAAACAAACCCTCCCCCCACAAAAAAAAAAAATGCAAAAAGGAACCAAGTTATTTCTGATGACAGAAACTATAATCTTTCCACTATATCACCCTACTTTTATATCCTCTTACAAACACAGGTAAAGGTGTAACATATTTTAGAAACATTGTAAGTTTCAGTTTAAAAATGGAAAGCTTCAATTTTGCCAAAAAAAAAAGGACAATTTATCCTAAATGCCTTATTCTCATTCAGACTGGATTACTAAAGAAAAAGAAAATATTTTAAAATTATACTTTGTGAAAGTAAATTTGTATTCATTATAGCAAGAAAACAGAGAAATCATCCAAAACAACTAAATCTTTCCATTTTCCTGCTAATTAAAATAGTAATAAAAACAGAGTATTAATCCTTGCTTACATAACTTGGCTCTTACAGAAAGGCAAGATTTTGACTCTTAGGCAAATTATATTTGCCCTGCAGCTATTTTAGAAAATATTCCTCTAACTGGTGTTGTAATCAGCAATTCACACATAGTGTTTACCTTAAGTAATTCTCACTTTCTATTGAAGTACTGGCTAGTTGCCATTAAATTAATTTTGGCTCTTTAAAGTCATCATCATTATATAAGAAACATTGACTCCTGCTTAGAGGTCAAAATACAAAAATAATTTGGCTTCTGTGCATGTGCCTAAGATAATTAGCTGTAAATAAGCTTCATCATCTCTTTGATTTGCAAAGAGCAATCATAGCAGGGGTCTCAAAAGCATAGGCAGCCAAGTAAAATTGTGCAATGCTTGTCTTGTGCAGAGATGCCAGGCCTGGAAAGGGTGTGGGCTAAAATCCAGACAACACTCAGCCTGCAGGTGCCCAGCAAGAGTAAGTTTTTCCAGTGTATCCAAAATCTTGCATAGTCTAAGTGAAGCTGATGAGGTATATGACCTTGACAATACTTTCAAACTCTTTTGAGTCTCAATTTCTAAAACTACAAAATGGAAATAGCAATATATAGGCTACGTAATGCTTATTTATGTAATTATAAATTGTACATTCAGGGACACACATGTGATTTGTTCATAATTTTAGTGAAATTTGCACTTTTCCCAGATGTATTGTTATCCCTTCCCTTGAGCAAATATTATTCTTTGTTAAGTAATTTTAGTAAAATATTATTACCTGATAATTATTTCTTAGTAAATTAAGTTCTCCTCCAAATTTGTTAAAATTGATCCATTTTTAAAATTTTTTTTGGCAAGTGAAGGTATAATGAGTAATTTCTAGACAAATTAACAAAAGAGACTGAACACTTGGAATGTAATTTTAAGGTTTTGAGCATGTATCTTTTATGTGGTTAGAAATGAAGATGTGGTTTGGAAAATATTTTCAAATGCATACTGTAAAAAAATAGATGCGAATTTCTGTCAATTCATTTCCCACATAACAATATTATCTTTAAGTGCGTACTTCTTTTTTCACTTTGCCGAAGTCAAATACAGACTCAGTATATACTCACATTACCCAAAAATAATCCACTCAAATGAAAAGTATCAAGCATCAGTGGGCTATGCTAATTTCATTGAAAAGATTGTAGTAAGTTTATAAGAAGATGCTTACATCACATACCCCACAGCAAACTTCTTAAAACAGGCATGTGTAGCTTCAGACATGGTCGCCAGTGGACAGTCAATAGGATTCATCTCCTATTAAGTCAATCAGTTTTATTCCATGAAGTCCCTTCGCAACAGATTTTTAATTTCCATATTCTTTCTCTTAATTCCCCAGACTGCAATGATTTCTTACTTTATAATGCAGAGCAGTTCAGCAAACTTGTATACCCACATCTATTCTACAACTATTCCAAGCTGTATTTATCAGGAACCATTTTTGCAAGGGATGATGCCAATTATGATGATGAAGATAGTGATAAAATCTTGACGCTTAGGTGTATGCAATTTCTTATTTTATTTAGTGGGCAAGATTTTGTCAAGTGTTTATTTTTTTCATGCCCATCTGGCAATCCTGCCTAGAAGGGAATATCACTATAATGTGCTTTTCCTGTTTAGGCTGAGTTCATTCATCTGTGTATAGTGGCTTTTTTCAAATACTTCAGAGTCAGGCCGTGTGAACTTAGTAGTTTGTTTGCAGTGCTCTACAACAGTAGAAGGTGGGATTTTGGAAGGTTCTTCTATAAACCAGAAGGCTCTCTGGAACACTTGATCTCTTGGTACCTGTCTTAGGAATTTTCCTATATTTGGGCAGTCAGGAAATGTATGTACATGTTAGAGGCACCAGAGGGCATAAAAACCCTTGGTCTTTTTACATCCATCCATTACTTATTCTTTTCCCCAAACAATAAAGTAAAGGATTACTTATGACATTTTACAGACATGCATATTGAATAGCAAAATTTGAACTAGGTTTAACTTAGGGCATAGATGGTGCTGGTGCTGAAAATATTTCTCCGTGTTATATATACGCAAAAAGTGTGCTTATACGCATATCTATGCACAGAAGCATTTGTTTCTTTAAGAGGGAGAGAAAACACAAGTCTGTCTTGCCCCAGTAATTCAGGAGAAAATTAAGGGATAATTTATATGTATGCATATGGTTAGGTGGGGGACAACTTATGCAAAATTATGAGACTTTGGGTACAAGAACAACTGCTTTTTGGCCTAAGAAATAATGCTGAAAAGAGCTCAGAAGAAGGCATCATTTTACATCTACCATGCAACCCAAAACTCCTCAGCATGGTTGAGCATATCAAAAGGAATCATAGGTGGCATAAAGAGAATTGGCCATGATGCAGATTCTTCAAGGAGCTTTTTACTTCATGACAAAATGATAATAATAGTTGCTAACATTTATTGAGCAAAAGCCACAGGTGGCCAGGTAAAAAGATCAGCACCTAGAACTTCTGTGAAGAATGTTAATGTGTGATGGTGGCTGGAAGTCAGGGACATGGGCAGAGTGGGAGGAGGCTTAAATTATATCAGTTTCCCTGGTGAGGACTCAGAACCTATAATACTCTTACACCTACATCTCTTCAATTATATTTTCCCAAGTTGTGGTGGCCTGGAAAAATCTGTATTACTTGAGTTTTAGATGGGAAAATAAACTAGATTTATGAACAGAAAACTGGAAAACAATGATAGTCCATTAGGCAAATGCAACAAATATGCCTCCTTTTCCTTGGATCCTGTTTCACTGACTGCTGATTATATACTTTATGATTTCAAGATGAGAAATAATCTTAGAAGTAGATATCATTTTTACTAAGATTGATGACTAAAGCTTTGGCTGCTGCAGCTGACAAAAATTAAATTTGTGCAAAGAGCCAGGGAAGCAGTTTCTCCAAAAAAAGAGAAGATCCAAAGAGGGTGTTTTCTTGGTCTGTGTTTTTCCATGTATCTTTTTAGTAATCATTTTCAAGTTAAAATATTAGTGTTTATTTTTTTCTTTATAATTAGCCTACTCTTGAAACCCTAGGCAATAAAAGTAACTCTTTCCCTGTTTTTGAAATGTGCATTTAGCAGAAAATATATAAATTATGGTGATGGGGAGAGAGAAACTTTTTGTGTATTATAATTGACAATTTATTTCTTGGAAGGTAAAATTCTTAAGAAATTATTACTATGATTAAAATTTGCTTAGGAAAACCAATCATCTCATTTATTCATCTGATGTTCAGTCAATACCCCAGAAACCTATACTATGATTAAAATTTGCTTAGGAAAACCAATCATCCCATTTATTCATCTGATGTTCAGTCAAGACCCCAGAAACCTATACTATGATTAAAATTTGCTTAGGAAAACCAATCATCCCATTTATTCATCTGATGTTCAGTCAAGACACCAGAAACCTTTAATCAACATCTTTTCTTTGAGTAACTAACTCAGAAATGTTTCTCCTGACAAACTCTTGTCTCAGAAAATTTGTCTCAAGAAAAAAAAAAAATGTGAATCCATCTGTTGTAAAGCATGTTTGTGATAAAACTTTGATATGTTTAACAAACCGAGTTGACTGACAATTATTTTTGAACAGCAGATGTTTCAGTGCCCAGTATGACTCATTTACATGTATGCAGGCTGGCCCAGACCCACATTATGGGTGGGTATTGGTAATCAGGAAGAGTAACTTGGAAAAATGATGGAGGTTACTCCTTAGAACCCCAGGTTTTCTCTAGCTTTCTCCTTTTACTTTTAGAATAGAAGTTATCTTTCTTTGTCACTCTAAATTTTATATTATCAGGTTTATAATTTAAGTCAATTGGTTTAGCTCTCAAAAAAATATTTTAATGATCTCTCTTCACAAAATAACGAAACTGTCTACTACAGTGCTCCCCAAGTGTCCTATTTACTAATCTGTAAAATTTGGATTTAGAGAACCACTGAAGACCCAGGGAGCAAGCCTTTGAGGAAATGCACTGTTAAAACAAAATGACTATCTCAATAGGAGGCCATGATATATCTTCATGGAAACACTGCACTCTTTATATATCTGTATAGTAAGATTAGAACTCCCATAAACAGATACAATGCCCATGGAAAGGAAATTTAGTAAAAATAAATGGAGAGGGAAGATTTAAAAAAAAAGAGAGAGAGTAAATCAAGCTAAAAATCTGGAGACACTGATTTTATTTCACAGATAATAGGATCACTGGCCTCAGGCTAGAGTAACTTATTTCTATAAAAATGTAACAAGTTTTTCACATGATGGAAAGATACAACATATTCTTTAAATACTATAGGGAGAGTTTTCTGAGACAGCCCTGGCAATAATTTATGCCATGATTCTATTTAGTGTCCAATTATATCTATTTTTCACCTCTTCATCTAATTAAGAAGGCTTTACATAAAAGGTGGAGAAGGGAGATTTCCCTATTGTAGCAATTATAAATATATCAAGAAAATATAAATCATAATATTCAGCTGAACCCTAATTATTCAGAGATGGCTTATCATTTCTGAGTTATCTGTGCTTCTTTAAAGAGTCTCTCCTGTCATTTGATTGTCAAAACAGCATATGTTTTTAAACCTAACAAAAGAAGGAAATATTATTCCTAGTTTACAGATGAGAAAAAAATGAGCCCCAAATTGGCTGAATTTTGTCAAGGATCTCAAGGCTGGTGGGTAGTAGAATTAAGACTTGAACTCTGGCCTGCCATTTCCAGTCCACTGGATGCTTAGGGAAAAGGTAGGGAAAGTATCCAGAAAAAAGTCAAAGAGGAATACATTTCTCTGTGAAAAGGCAGTAAGTGTATGCATCACATCTAAGGTGAACTGACCCTAGAATTTATCCCTGGAAAGAGGACAAATGTGGAGAATCAGAGAAAAACGCACAGAGAACTTCAGTAACTGAAGAACTTGGAAAAAACACAACTCAGATTAAGAGTTAAAGGAGAGTGGAAATGAGATACAGAGAGGTTTCTCAGCTACTCTGAAAGAGCAGTGTGAACAAGAGGGTGAATGGGTACATATCACTAGAAAGAATCTACTCAGAGATATGAAAGGTTCCTAATCAGAATAAACTAATGAGAGCTGTCATCCTGCGTTCTTTCCGCACATAGTGTGCCTAGATACCTGTGTAGCTATGGCAGATTTTACTCCTTTGAGCTAATTGTTTCAGGCATGTACTGGATCAATTCCTTGCTACAAAGATGAGATAAAGAGGATTAAAAAACAGCAAAACCAGAAAAATCTATCTTCCTAATTCTGTCAACTCAAAATGATAGAACCTCAATTTTTAAATGCTCTTTAAATGTAATTTTGATAAATGTCCTTGACATGCCCTTGTTCATTTTCCCTTTTTCTATATATGTGCTTTTAGGGGAATATTCAGAAAGAAATCAATGTTTCCTTTCATTATTAATGCATATTCTTTATCTTGTTGAGCAAGAGAATAAGGTTTTCTGAATTAATCATATGCCATGGAAGATAAGTATCATATCTAAATACCCTTAATTACCAAATGAGGTTCTACTTTCTCCATAAACTTTGGATATTCCTTCCTATCTTTATTCATTAATTCACTCAAGAAATATTTATTGGGCACACAATATATATGGCAGGAACTATGACATTGGATAAGGTGATGAATAAGACAACCTTGATACATGCCCTCATGGAGCTCAACTTGGTGGGAAAGATACATCTTTCCAAATTTTCCTATCTATATCACATCATTTTCTCATTCTGTAAACTGTGTTACTTAGCAGCAGATACTGCAAAGTTTAGGATTTATTATGCTCTATTTATTTGTTTGTATTATCCTCCTCCTGACTAAATTATGTAAACCAATATAGAACAGTTAACATATAGTTCTTTTTTAAGTTCCCATGATACCAATCACAGTGCTAATCAGAGAAGAAAAAAAAAAACTGGTAACGTTTGTTGATTAGCTGATGGATATGTAATTTATTCAGTATTAAAAATCTGAATAGGGACCTCTACAGAAAACATTAACTCTTTCTATTGTATAATTTTTTAAAACAAAAAGCAGCATTTAAGTAGCTTTTTAAAAGTATGAATTTTCCAACTTGCTAGGGAAGAATGATTTATAATATGTGCAACACTTTGGAAACATGAGATGGCATAAAACATAATTTAATCATAAAGTAAATATTTAGTGGCTTCTCTGTACTAGTCAGTATTCCATGTGCTTATTCATGTTGACTTACCTACTCCTCACAACCATTCTCTAAGGTAGTAGCGTAAATACTCTAATTTTACAAGTTAGAAATTTGAAACACAGAGAGCTTAGGTAATTTACCCAAAGTCACAAAAGTACTAAGTGGTATAGACATATTTAAAACTCAGCAATTTAGTTTCAGAGTCCATGCCCTCATGCAAACTACTCTACTGCATCTCAGAGTAAAGCTTTTTTGGACTTAAGTATGTTATAAATAATAAAATATGAGACTAGGAGATCAGTTTGTGTTAGATCCAATAGAATCAATTACTAAGTATGATTAGACTCATTTTTTTTAAAGGAACCAAGATGTGTTGAACTGTTTCTTTTAAGTGACACTTTTTCAAGACTATATGGAAAGAACTGAAGATTTAAGGTGGGAGGAGTGTATTTAAAAACAGGAAGGCAATGTAAGCCTTAAAAAGAATGAACTCTGGAATCAGTCTGATATACGCTCAAATCCTGACTGAGAAATTTCCAGTTCTCTTTCTTCTAACTATACCTTTGAATCCCTATTAAGTTAAGCAAGCCCAGGTCTCTTGCTTTAGCCAAAGAAATGTGAGCACAAGTTGTATGTATCTTTTATGGGTGGAAGACCAAATATTTCATAATTTGCTATTTCCCCTATCACTGTGGGGAGAAGTTCACTTTCAAGGTTTTCATTCTCACACATTTTGGTGTTTTCTGCTGTAGCATAAACTACTCTATACTGACAGGCACATAGGCTTTGGCACATAACAACCTGAGTCTTTATTTACTCATATATAAATAATGGTGTGATGATGATGATATTTGATTTTTAATTTTTTGTTGCTCTTATTTTATTTGGCATACTTTTTTCTTAAAATCTAGCACATAGTTGTTACTCAGCAGATGCTAATCCATAGGAATGAGCTAAGTAAATAGTACAGGCACAAGGAACAGATTCTAAAGAGAGTTTGACACAAAATAAACAGAACTTGAGTCCAATTTGATATAAAGAATAGTACAAAAAAAGTGAATAACTAGGGATGACCCCAAGTTTCCAATTTACAGACAATATGATGGATTGTAGCATTATCAACTAAAATAAGATACAGAGGAGGTCAAGTTGAGAGATGATGTCCTCCAAGCCATTTATATGTATTCCAGCCAGATATTATGAAGTAAAGACAAGGAACTCAAGTGTGAATATAATATAGAGAGGATTTTATCATTTTTCCCTACATGAAGATGCCTAAAATGTTGACTAGTTTGCTGCAGACCGCCTGAAATTTAATTAACTGTCAGTGTTAACATTCCAGAGATAATTCAGAGCAAAATAATTCAATAGATTAATTTATTCTGTTACATTCTTTTACTTCCTTTTCAGTGTTTCCCTCCTTGGAATCATTTTTGAGGTCATACACAACAGACAGTAAGAAAAACAAACAGAACTGTAGCCCTGTTTGATAAACTGAATTCATGTGTTACTGAACTCCCTGAGTCTCATGTTCCTTAACTAGAAAAAAAAATGAAATGATGCTATATAACTGATAGAGTTGCTAAAAGTTTAACTGTGATAATATGTGTGAAATACAGAATCACAGAGCAGAAACTCTGTAAGTGTGTTTCCTTTCCCCTTCCTTGTATTAATCCTAGTTATTCCCTTTCTAGAGGAAGTTTTCCAGCTGAATCATAAAATTATTTGTACTTTATTCCTTCCCAAGATCTTATTGCTGAAAAAAGAATCTATATTTTACTATGAATATTGAAAAAATAATTTTTATGAACTCAATTCTATAATTCCATGTGCATTTGTCTTTTATTTCCTAAACAAAATGTTTGATATGGCACGATTTAGCTCAAAACAAAGATGTGCAAGCAGAGAGAAAGGAACCAATTTCTAAAATTTAGTTTTGCTATAAATGAATTCAGCTAAAATATTCTAAATATATTGGTCAGATGTGATTCTGAGCCAGTCAAATTTTATCGTTGCTGGCAGAGTTTAACTCACTCAGAGTAAGGATCAAGAGCCATAGCATGAAGTGAAGTTGGCACAAGAAACATCTCAATTTCACAGAAACATGGAAGAAATTTATCCACAGAATGTGCAGAAAGTTATGTTAGAACAGTTAAAATTCCTCTTAAAATTGACTTTCTGCTGAAAATCTAGAAAACAGTTTAATAAATATGGATACTTTTGTAAACATTGTTAAGATATAGGTACGTAGGGGGTATGTTATAATCAATTCTCTTAATGTTTTAAATCATCCAGATAGTTTTTTATAAGTCTACTCTAAATTCTAAAACTAGAAATAACTTATTTAAGAAGAAAACCAAAGGTCAAACTTGATATTATAGCATGGTAAGGTTTCTCTCAAAAATGCTATTAAGATGAATTACAAGAAATACTTTTTTTTTAGGGGAAGAGAAAGGTGATGCAAACAAATTTTTAATCCAATTTCATGATTAGACAAACCAGATTATTTATAAGCATTACTGAGTAAAAAAAGCCTGTGAAATTTCCAGTTAATTTTATTATTTTATAATGGACAAAATACCTTTGCAAGATTATCTAAGTGTTAATATTGAGGAATATGATGTTTAAATACATTGTGTAAATTGGAGTAAAATGTAAATCAACACATTTAGAAAATAGTATAGGTATCTTCTTAATGATCTCTTACTTCTGAACCTCTAAATTTCTCTCATGTTTCAATAATTTCAAAACCAAGGGGCTTGATTTTGAAAAGAAATAATTTCTGTTCTCATCCATGATGGAGTAACTGGCATTGAACATGTCCTCCTTCCATAAACAAATTTAAAACTAGAATAAATATGTGAGGCAATGGAGACTGGCACTAAACAACTGGCTGTAATCCTTTAGATAAGAAAAGTATATAACGTGAGTTCTGCATTCTCTTCAGCTTCTCGTCTCAGGGCAATTGCTGAACTTCTAGTAGTGAAGACAGGTAGCCAAAACTGAGTGTGATAACTGCACTGAGCTGACGATGTTGAGGTTTGATCTCTCTGAAATCAGACCTCAGCTACCCAAGCACGGGACTTTTGATTTTGGGTACTGGAGAGGTTGAACCTGAGGAAAATAGGAACACTTGAAATCTGTGTGAAGTTTCCTCAGTGATTATTTTGGCCTGACAGAGGATGGCTCTTGTTGGACTCAAATCTAAATAGAAATGGCAGAGATCAAGCAGTGCTGAGATGCTGGAGTTCTGGTGCAGACAAAAAAGAGTCCTCAGTGATTACCTCGTGTAACTCAGGTTAGTTTCCTATAGAGACTGTGCCTTAAGAGAAAGGAGTATGAGCTAGAGCAAAGACCATAGCCTAGAACTAAGTTGAAATCTACCCATCTGCAAAGAAAGAAACCAAGAGTCTGCTAGTAAATCAACTTCTGTCAGGGAAAAATTCGGCATCTTTAAAAGAAGGCAACATGAGATGGAGTCTACACAATATATCATTCATAAGGTCTAGCATATAAAACAGGTTTTAAAAGCCTGATAATTAAGGAGGAAAAACAGTAAATAAAAAAATTTTCAACATGATCAAAATGTTGAAATTAGCAGACAAGTATTTTAAAACACCATGTATAAAGCAAAGGAACAATCGGCAGAGTGAAGAAGCAACCTATGGAAGGAAGAAAATTTGCAATGTATGTATTTGATAAGGCATCAGTATCCTGAATGTATAAG
>PVKP010010407.1:16897-64857 GCA_004027715.1 Plecturocebus donacophilus
AAAAAAAAAAAAAAAAAAAAAAAAAAAAAAAAAAAAAAAAAAAAAAAAAAAAAAAAAAAAAAAAAAAAAAAAAAAAAAAAAAAAAAAAAAAAAAAAAAAGAAACTCAAACAGCTCAATTGTAAGAAAATAAATAATCCAATTTAAAAATATGCAAAGAACATGAATAAACTTTTTCAAAAGAATACATACAGAAGACTCACAGTTATATATAAAAAATGCTCAACATCATTCATCATAAGGGAAATGCAAATTATAATAAGGAAATATCACCTCACATCTGATAGAAAGACTATTATCAAAAAGATGAAAGATGCTTTCACATTCTGCAGAGAACCCTCTTCCCTTCCCGGGGCTGCTTCCGAGGCTGGAGACATCGGCTTAGTGCCCAGCACGCTGCGACGGTCTCAGAAGGAAACACGGGCCATCCATCGCATCTACCGCCGTGACGGGCGGCCTCGGAGATTTCACTGGAGAGGAAGAACCTCGGTCTCCACAACCCCTTATCGTAACCCAGACACGCCTTTCTATTGAGTCCATGTGATTAGACAAAAACTCTTTCAACCAATTGCTAATGAGAAGGCCTTCGAGCCCACCGTGACCAGGAGGGCCTCCCCGCCTTGGAGTCGCCCTGCCTCCCCTGGCCCAGCCCACGTGTGTCTTCCACGTATTGACCGACGCCTGCCTGAATTTCTGTCCCTGTGGAACGTGTGAATTCATGCTGCGGCCCAACCCCCTGGGGCACGTGTTTTCGGGACCCCCTGGGCTGTGCCGCGGGTCATGCTCCTCACATTTGGCTCAGAATAACTCTTCAAATATGTTACAGAGTTAGATTTTTTTTCCATCAACGAGTCTCTTTTTTTTTCCGAGATGGAGTCTCACTCTGTTGCCCAGGCTGGAGTGCAGTGGCCCCATCTTGTCTCATTGCAACCTCCGCCTCCTGGGTTCAAGTGATGGTCCTGCCTCGGCAAGTCTTGGACTTCAGTTAGTTGGTCCTTATGATATCCTTGCTGGAAAACATAAAATGAAGAAAAAATCAACTGGCCCGAATTTTAACCTTCATTGGAGGTTTTATGATGATCCTCCTGAGTTCCAGACCATTATTATTGGAGATAATAAAACTCAGGACCACGTGGGGTATTTCAGGGATTCTCCTGACGAACTTCCTATATATGTTGGTATAAATGAAGCAAAGAAAAATTGTGTAATTGTTCCAAATGGAGATAATGTATTCGCTGCAGTCAAATTATTTTTAATGAAAAAACTTAAAGAAGTAACGGATAAAAAGAAGACCAATCTCTTGAAAAACATAGATGAAAAACTCACAGAAACAGCCAGAGAACTGGGGTACTCACTGGAACAGAGAACCGTGAAGATGAAACAGAGAGATAAGAAACTGACCTCAAGAGAATTTGCAAGACAATAGTTGAGGCTGCAAGTGACGAGGAGAGACTAAAAGCTTTTGCTCCCATTGAGGAAATGATGACTTTTGTGCAGTTTGCTAATGATGAATGTGATTATGGCGTGGGGCTTGAGTTGGGAATGGACCTCTTTTGCTATGGCTCACATGTGAGTAAAAAAAAAAACACCTGCCACCTACCGCCACACCTCCCTCCTCTTCCCCCAACACACATGAAGATGTGGAAAAAATGGCGAAGATGTGGAAAAAATGAAATCCTTGTTCACTCTTCTTGGGAATGTAAATTAGAATATCCATGTTGATAAACAGTCTGGAGATTCCTCAAAATATTAAAAATAAAGCAACCATCCAGTAATCTCACTACTGGGTATATATCTAAAATAACTGAAATAAGTATACTGAAAAAATATCTGCCCTCCCATGTTCATTGCTGCATTCTTCACAGTAGCCAAGATATGGAATCAACCTAAGTGTCCATCAGTGGATGAATGCATAAAGAAAAGGTGCTATATATACACAATGGAATACTATTCAGCCTTTGCAAAGAAAGAAATCCTTCCATTTTTGACAACATGAATAAACCTGGAGGACATTGTGCTAAGTGCAAAAAAGCCAGGCACAGGCAGACAAATGCCGTATTTACATGTGATCTCATTTATATGTGGAAATTTAAAAGGTCACACTCATAGAAGCACCAGGTTGAGCGCATACACTATCTGAGTTGGGGAAGATTCTGGCACACCTGGCGTACCTAATCACACTCAAAATGCATTTCCTAAGGACACAATTATAAATCATGGTTCAGTATGCCTAAAGGTCTAAGTCTTCCTAAATATGTTTTACTACTTGTTTCAACATTTGTTAAGTGCTATTCACATATAAGGAATTAAATGAGAAGATATTTAAGACTCAATCTTTATCTTGAATGGCTTTCATAAATTAAGTCTGTATAGGTTGTCTGACTTGCTAGACTTGTTCATACTTCCACCTTTACTGTAACAAACTATGGAAACATCTAACTTTGCATTTGAAAATATATTAGCACTGTTTCTAGTGAATAAAAATCCCCTAGGAATAGTAAGACCTGAAATTTGCCATTTCTTGTGAGATTTGTGTGGTTCACATCATCTCGACAAAATCTCTACTGCTTGTAGTCTCACGGGGTTCATTTTAAGTTCATCTTTAACAACATACATTGGGCATCTACTGATTGAATGGCACTATCTAAGCATCTCTACTGCTTTCATGAAATTCTATATTGATTAAACATGGAGACTTTTGATTTTTTGTGTGTGTGGTGGCTATGTCATCCTTCCGAAATTTGAAAAATAGAATTCAAAAGAGAAAAAGTGAAGTAGTAGAGTGATCAAGTCGAAGAATCAAGCATTAAAAAAAGTATTCATTATGTTAGCCACTACCAAACAAGATTTTATGTGATATGTGAAAGAATTACAAAAAACACAACACAATTTTGTCTTTCAGGGAATGTATAAGTGGATATAAATCTGATACACATGACAATATATAATTAGCTAACAATGCTGAATATGCTAAATCAGAGGGACGACACATTTTTGTTATAAATGTTTAAGAATGAAGAAATTACACAATTGAGTTTCTTACTATCATTCTCTATCTTTCTTACTATCATGTCACTAACATTGAGTGCTATGTTTCATGCCCTGCATTAAGCTCTGTTTACCTCACAGTGCATTTTGGAGTGATTCCCTCATAGTAATAAGATGCTTTTCTGGAAGCTTGGCCAATGTTTCTCTAAGCTCCCCAAGCCCCAAATATCCTTTAAATAGAAATTGTCTTAATTTTGTGATTAAGGAATATAAATATCAGAGATGTCAGAATATCTATATAAGTTCATAAAGATATTAAATGAAAGAAATAGAATTTGAAATCAAACTTGATTCCAAAGCTCCTCTTCTTTTTACTTGGCTACCTTATCCTGGTTCTTTCTACATTTCTATGGTATTTTAAATAAAGTAATAGCAAAATTAAGGCTATTGAAATAACTGCGCAGAAATTGACACATTTAATGTTGATCTTCCCAAAAATCTGAGAATGTCAGATTATTTTTTTTATAATCAGTACATTTATAGCCCATAATGTAGTGATAATTTATTTTAGTGATTAGATTGTCTTATAATTATTTGCTAAGATGTCTTGCCATGCTGTGAATTCTATGACTCACTCATTATTGTATCTGTAGATCTAGTATAGCACTAGTCTCATAATAGACACTCTGTAAGTTATACTGTCTTGAATCTCTCTGAACCTATTTTTTTCACCTTCCAAGATAATATAAAGTAATAGAAAAATAATGTATGAGATATACATGTATGTTTATTTGTTTGTTTTAAAAGTTCTCAGGTAGATCCCAGGTATTGCAATATACAAAGAGCTCTGAAATTGTATCATTATGCAAAGGTAATATATATTATTATTTATAGTATATTTATATTAAAAGCCACTACACAATTTTGTTTATAGAAGGTCTATTGAGAAAATTTTATACCCCATTAAATTTACCTTTGATTCTTATTGCAAAACACCTGAAGGATAAGAATATCACCTGAGCAGTTCTTATGTATTATCTCAGTTAATTCCTGTAGCATTTCAAAGAATACGAAAAGTAATTTTCATTCCTATCTTAAAGGTAAAGAGACTAAGTTTTATATAAGCTAAGTAAGCAGCACAGCCATTTGGTAAAGAGCATAGCTTGAATTAGGCTTCAGTTTTTCTTGAGTCCAAATCCACTTCCATGGAAGTTGCCTATATTGAGAGGGGATCCCTTCTAAATAAATTTCATGGGAGCCAGAAGTTTGGACTCATTTCTTGTACATTTAAGAGCCTAAATCCCAAGGCCGTCTTCTATGAAAATACTCCATCAACTTTTCTCCACAGACAAAAGGAATCAAAGTGATGACTGTGCTGAATTTTGCAGCAGACATGATGTTTGAAAGCTTATAGAATGAGTTTCAGGTCAATGAAAGGGAGAAGATAACAGTAGGCAAAAAGAGGTGACAAGAATGTGACATGAATGCTGCATACCCACACTTGAGACCTGGTCACTGAACAAGGCTTAGGTATCACATTGTGAAGTAATTACAACAAATAAAAGAATTGAATAGTGTATTAATAAACCAAGCACCATCAAATGTAGCCCAAACTTAGAAGGATTCCTGAGTCATTTACAGCTTGGTCCCAGTGGGAAGCAGAATGACCACTTTTAATCTGTTAGAAAAAGTAGTATTCTGGTAATGTTGTCTGGTTAGAGATAGCCTACTTTGGTACAGGTGTGAAAGAAGGAAGTCAGAATCATAAAAGATCAAAGAAGATGGAGATTAGACTATTTTGTCTAACTCTGTATTTTCATCTCCAAGAACATAGTAGGCACTTAAATTATTATTTGTTGAATGAATGAATGTATGCCAGCTGACACAGAAGAGAAATGCATGTATGTGGCAAGTGACTGTTTTGTGGTGCTCATGTATTTTAAGTTGTATGAGTTTTTAGATTGCTCAATTACAGGCTTCAAGAGATTTTTTCAGCATCAATTGCATGAAATATCTTAGTGAACTTACGTTAATGCAGTCTCAGATATGTCAAATTAGTGAATAAGATGAGGTCACTGTTCTCAAGTTTATGAATATCCACTACCAAACTACTCCAATGAAGTAATTTTGTAATGCACAAATGGAAAGATCCATCTG
Organism: Plecturocebus donacophilus; assembly: GCA_004027715.1. Taxonomy (NCBI): domain Eukaryota; kingdom Metazoa; phylum Chordata; class Mammalia; order Primates; family Pitheciidae; genus Plecturocebus; species Plecturocebus donacophilus. The sequence continues at coordinate 22,041 of PVKP010010407.1, forward strand.
TGAACAAGACTGTCTGCGCCTCCATGATAAACTTGGCTGAGACCAAGGATTATGGACCAGGAGATCATATACACATACCCAAGAGACCAACTTTGTTCCAAATACTTGTCATATCCTTACCTTGATAAATGTCACTTTCCAGACAATAGAAAATTAACGATTTTCAATTTCAGCCACTCAGAGAAATTTTACTTCCTTCATAGTATGAGGGGGAGTTCAATTCATCGATTAAGTTATTATCTTAGGCTGCCACACTAAGCAAGGAAGTCTTAGCACATCTTAGACGGCACATACAGAAGGGGAATCTGGGAATTTAAATTTGCTAACCAACTAAAACACATACTTCAATCACAATTTTAATTTCTCCCTCTAGCAGTTATTTCTAAATAGAAAAAGACCATCTCTATTATTTTCTGTCTATGCAGGCGCACACAAACACACACACACACACACACACACACACACACGCACACACACCTCTAATCCTCTCCTGGCTTTCCAAGCTTAACAACAACAATAAAAAAAAGCATTACTTTTAAAGTGTGCAGAATATTTTAGACTGGGAAATCTTATAGTCATGGTTAAAAGTAATTTACAACCTGATAATTACATCTTACACACTATGTGTCCCTCCAGGCTGTCTGAGAACACCTAAGATTCTGTCCAATGGAATTGCCTCAGGTTGGCGTTATCAAGCTCACAAGCCTCAAATTCACTGCCCTAGGGAGTTACAAAACTGAGACTAGCTGTTCAGGGGAAAAAATTGCTAGCTTTACTTTTTTTGCTATTTTTGACATAAATGTCTTGCAAATAACTCAAACCATTTATAAAACAGAAATATTTCTTCCAATAGGTACAGTATGACTAAAGCAATAGATACTTTGTGTAAGACAAAAGTCATCAAATAACAGCAAAGAATTGATAATTTGGGGCCACGTTCTTCATACTGTAGGGTGACTGCAAGGTGCTGGAGAGTTTCTGTTTTTCTCCCTTAATACTTACTGATGTCTGCATTTCCATATCAGGAATTTATAAATTTACCTTGAGGCTTTGATGTTTGTTAGAATACAAATTCTCCAGGGTTAGTTGTATTAATAATGTATGTGGTTCATTTAATCTCTGTTAAACTTGCAGAAAGAAGACTGACAAGGAGGCAAGGGAAATAGTTGAGGTTGCAAGTACTGGAGACATCATTCATCCTTAAACTGAGGCATGTGCCCAATAGTCTCAGGGGGCTCATTTTAAGTTCATCTTTAACAACATACATTGGGCATCTACTGATTGAATGGCACTATCTAAGCACTAGTAAGACACTTTATTATGTCAACCTTCAAGAAAAGTATGTTCAAGTTAGGGAGAATCCAGTTTAAAATATGAGAATAAATTCATGCACCATATGAATTTCTATTTGTATTTGCTCCTCTTTAACTTAAATCTTTAAACATAGTCTGAAGCAAAGTATTATTTTAGAATTGTTGGATAAATCCATAAAATGTCATCCTTTGGAATTTATATGCAACTATTACAGTTAATCACTAAAGAAACGTAAGGACAAGTTAACATTAGAAACTATATCCTAATGCTTGAGTCTGTGTCTGTATGATCTTAAAATAACTCATATTATTTTTCTAAATATCCTTTTTATTCTTAACTATCAAGAAAAAATCACTTGTTATTTTGTAAATAAAGGCATGTTATAAACAACAGAAGAAAATGCACTAAATTAGGTATGTTCAGTTTCTAACCCTGCCATATACATCTGTGTAACATTCAGTAGGTTATTTAGCATCCCTGATCTCTCTTTTACTGTTATAAGTTATCAGGAAGAGATTTTAAGGGGTCATCTGGGTCTACATTTATTTAATAGTATTATATTCTATAAAATTCAAGTTATTGCTTTTAATGGCTAGGCTGGTTCTCTTGTTAATTATGTTGAATGGATCAAGAATGACAGACTACTGTAAAGAGTACAGGAAAATCCAGGGACCTTTATGTTTGGCACTCATTATAGCTTTGTGTAATGAGTTAGTCACTGAGCTTTAAGAGAGCTATATGCAAAGTAAGTGAATGAGGAAAGTGAGTTTTAGCATAAGCATTAGATTTTAGGGGCTATGTCTTTGATAGAGTCGTGCACCACTTAACGATGGGGATATGTTCTGAGACGTGTGTAGTTAGGAAATCATATGAACATCATAAAGTGCACTTACACAAACCTACATGGTATAACCTCTCATGCATCTAGACTATTTGCTAGCCTTTTGCTCCTAGGCTATGAAGCTATGCAACACTACTGTACTGAATACTGGAGGCAATTGTAACACAATGATAAGTATTTGTGTATCTAAACATAGAAAAGGAACAGTAAAAATACAGTACAAAAAACAAAATATGGTACACCTGTAGAGGGCACTTACCATTAATGGATATTGCAGGACTAGAAGTTGCTCTGGATGAGTCAGTGAGTAAGTGGTGAGTAAATGTGAAGGCATAGACATTGCTGTACACTACTTCACATTTAGGATACACTAAATTTATTAAAATATTTTTATTGATCTAATAATAAATTAACCTTAGTATAATGTAACATTTTTACTTTAAAACTTTTTAATATTTTTTACATTTTGACTCATAATAACACTTGGCTTAAAACAGAAACACGTTGTACAGCTGTACAAAAACTATGTTCTTTTTATCCTTATTCTATGAACTTTACTTATTTGTAATTTTTTATAATTTTATGTTAAAAATTAGGACCCATTTTTTTCCAGGATGGCAGATTGGAGGCATTGCCAGCATGCCTCCTCCACTTGGAAAGACAAAATAGTGTGTAGAGAATCACACTGAACTTTTTCCTAAGAAGCAACATAGGAAGATAAACTAAAATAAAACCCTTTGAAAGAAACATCAGGCTTCAGCCTACACTGTGAGCTAGGTGAATACTGTAAGTCCCCGTAGTGTGAGGGGGGATAAAGTGACTTTGGGATATATGCTCCCATTGGGGAACCTGTCAATCCAGGCCATCGGGAAAGGCCTTAAGCCTACCCAGCACTGGAGCTGAGTTAGTGAGCAGTGGGGAGTATATAAAAAGGAGTGGCTTTGAGATGGGCTTTGCAAGCACTCCCAGTTTCCAGTGGGGAAGAAGGGAACCCATACCTGATCCTACTTTGAAGACTTCACGGAAGTTTGACAGCTAACTCAGGCAGCAAAGGTTGAGAGAAACTCCCAGTTAAGATTCATGATATAATCTCAAATAAGGATAAAACACTTCGGCAAAAATGAAGAGGTGAGTGGAAATTGTGCTGCAGCCACAGGCACAATAGCTTATCACCCCTGCTTCACAGGCAAACTGGAGGAAAGTGGACTGAAAGCCTTGGTTTTTGTCTCTGCAGGGAAGGCTTGTGGCCTGGGCAGTTTTAAGTTCTGGGCACACTGCCTGGAATCTAGTTATCTGCTCTAGTGGAACACTGCAGGTGTGAGATTTGCCTTGCCAAATGTGTGGGAGCTGAGTGGGGCTTATTGCTGCTGCTGTTCCCCACTCCCCATGTGGACTCTTCTGTACAGCAGAGGCAGCTGTGCTCCTCCCTAGAACACTAGCCCAGTGGCCAGAGAACTGCCCTCTCATTCCCACCGGAGCTGTCACTGTGCCTGCACAAGCGGAGCCAGAGAGTGAACTCGCCTGATCCAGCCCCCACCCAGATTTGCCCCTCCACCCACCCTGGTGGCTTAACACTAAAGACAGAAACTCTTGGGAGTTCCATGGGCCTGCCCATTGCCTGAGAAGCCAAAGTACCTCCCCTGGGTAACATAAAGCAAACATAAATTCCACCAATACTACCACAGCTGGTGCTTTTTTGCAAGTGCCACCTCCTGACTGGAGTCCAAACAACATAGTGCATTACAGCATTGTAGGCACAATAACACAGCGCTAGGGAAAGAGAAAACATGTGTGTGGCCTCAGCTATCACCATTGTTTACAGCTATCACCATCGTTTAACATCATCATTCTGGCTAACCAGGAGGTCCTGAACCTGTCCACAGGTTTATTACCACTACAATTGGCATTTGAGAAAGTCAACACCCTAAAGCTATTTATAACCAAGGAATCTCACAAAGTATATGCCAATGTCACTCCCCTGCCAAACCTATCAGAGCTGACGTTGCTACTCACTGCTGGGAGACTTGAGGACAGGTCACATCACAGAAACTTTTGCAGGCATTCCCTAGCACCAGAACCTTTTGCAGACATTCCCTAGCACCTCCCTGCCCCCCACACCAAGTGGCTAGACCTAGACGAGCAGCAGTACTCACAGTAATCTGGCCCTTGAGATCAAACAGAGGTAAACCACATAGTTGTTTCAACCAGCTATATGCATCACGGAGTCATCTCAAAAGCAGCAGCAAGAGAGTTCCTGCAAGGGACTGCCCCAACCTGTCCCCAGGTAGGGCTGGATGGGATTCCAAAGAAAGAAGCACTAGATGTCAGGATGATGAGTTCAAAGCATTTGTTACAGAAACTGGCAGAAAGAGTGCTGCTGTGGTCCTCAAGACAGATAGCAAGAAAATAAATGTTCTATCAAGGTATATCCACAACAAGGGAGTTGGGTTATGGATTTATATGAGGGTTTAAGAAATTTCGCTCAGGATCAGTGGCAGTTTTTATATGTTTAGCAACAAAGCTAATCTCTCAGTGTTTTGGGCAATAATTTGAGCAAGTGTATCAGTGACTGGAAATGTTCATAATCCTGGTTTAGGTTCATGCTTACAGGGAAATACATGCATCTGGTTGAATAATGGAATTGTCAAGCTACTCTGTCTTTCTTGGTGCGGACAAAGAAAGAAAATGGGGGGGCCAGGTGCAGTGGCTCATGCCTGAAATCCCAGGACTTTGGGAGGCCGAGGAGGGTGGATTTCTTGAGTCCAGGAGTTCGAAACTAGCTAGGCAACATGCCCAAACTCTGTTTCTCCAAAAAAGTAAAAAATGTACTCAGGCCAGCTGGCATGTGCCTATAACCCCAGCTGCTTGGGAGGCTGAGACAGAAGTGTCACTTGAGCCTGGGAAGTTGAGGCTTCGGTGAGCTGAGATTGCACTGCTCCCTCCATTCCAGCCTGGGTGGCAGAGTGAGACCCTGTCTAAACAAAAAAACGTTGCAGGAACTAGGGGACTCTACAAGAGCCTGGTTACCATGAATAAGCACAGCAGGAACTCTGAGAAAGTCTTACCCACAAAATGTAGTTCAGAGGGCCTGAGAGTGAACAAAGACTGGGACAACAAATTACACCTCCTTGCCCTTTAAGTGGCCTAGTACTGTGTAAAGAGCAGAAGCAGCAGACTGCTGAGGGAGGGGCAAACCAGGAAAAAATAGACAGGGACAGTTGATAGCAGAAGGAAGACAAAGCACACTGAGGAAATCTCTGCCTTCCGGCTTGAGTTCAAACCACCACAAAATGTTAGGCGATTGGTGGAATTGTAATCGGTGTGGCAGTAAAAATGATGCTAGTGACAAAACACCAGTGACACCCAACTTCCAATTGCGTTGATTCAAGCCCCACAATGGCAGCCTAACAGAAAAGAAGGCGTGCTCATTTCCAAGTGTACATACTATTTACTTCAACATCTACTATTCGTCAACACTTACCAGGCATCACATAAAAAATCATAAGACACAAAATGAATAAAAATACTGGCGGAATCAGACACAGAAATAGTCCAGATGTTGAAACTATCAGACAGGGACTTCAGTATACTGCGACAAATATGTTAAAATATCTAGTGGAAAATGTGGACAGTGTATATGAACAGATTGAAAATTTTAGCATTTTTTTTACTAACTAATCCTTTTCAGTAATCCTACAATTTACTAAATGTGTAAAACAAAGCATTTTTCTCATAGTATTTCTATCTGCATTCTAAACATTTACTCTCATCTGAAAAATTTTCACTGTCAAATTAAGTTCACCAAAATGCTATTTTTAAAACATTTTATTTTATCTGCTGACTATTTGTTGCATCAAAGTTTAATACTGATTTAAACTTCATATTGGATTAAAAGCAATTTTTAGGATTATCACCTTCTCTACTTTTCACAATAAATCTAACTGATGGGATATTAACCTTTCTCTGCTTTCCACTGAAGAATACACCATCCCTTTTACTCCTGTCTTTCTCCATCCATTCTACCGAAGGAACTTATTCTGCAACAGAACTAAGAAATTTAAACTTTAGAAGTAGTTGAAGTTATATATTATCCATCGATTCCACTTCTAATCTAAGGAGTTTTTATATTAAATTAGAATTTTAGTTGCTACTTAAGAATTTGAATATACTACATTGATAAAGAAATAAAAGTATTTATAAATAATAGAAAAACTTAATTACATATTATTTACAAATAGTGTACATAATGTATTGTCTATTAATTGCCTGTTTTTTTAAACATTGAAAAAGTGGTGAGTTGAGAAAGCAGACAACTACATGAAGTATTTGAAAGACATCTGCTGGTCTCTGATTATGGACATTTTAGGTTAATTATCAAGCAAATTTGACAATCAATAGAAGTTAAAGCAAAAATGGATACTTTTCAGAGAACTGGTATACCACATCTAAGTACATTGTTAACTATACATGGTAAATAAGTTTAATGAATAGCACATAAGAGGTGAATAAATGAGAAGATTATAGGAAATGGAGAAAGACAAATTAATGACAAAACATTGATAAATAAGGACTTTTGACATAGTTATGTTATGTTAGATAAATTTAACCCATCTGAAAGTCAGTGTTTGCAGTTTTTAAATAGAAGTATTTAAATAGTAACTGATGAGGATCTCTTACAGTTTTACAAGTTTGGCATGTGGTCTACGGCTGGATCTATAGTGATAGTTAATGGTAAATAGTTAAATTCCCAACAGTGTGTTATTACATACAGCAGGCAAAAATAATTAGAAAACTCAATCATTTTTGTTTATACTTTAGTCCTCAGTGTTCAATGTTAATCTTTTTGAATCACATATATTGTGATCGAAGTAATTTTCATACAAAAATAGTCACATTTATACAAAATCTAAAATCATACACATTTTAAAAGGCATAGATTATTTTAAAAGCAATAACACCATTTCCTTTATTTACTAAGTTGAAGATAATTCATTAGTTCACTAATTCATTTTAATCAGATTTTACATACACTAAAGAAGTACAGTTTTAAAGAAAATCTTTCCTATCAAGATGAGGATCAATGCTGAAAGACCTCTAATTCTGTAAAATTCTATTTGGTTAAACTCTACCCCAGTACTCAATGGCTACTGCTTTAATACTGTACCAAAGTAGTCCCTCACAGTTTCAACAGTTTCAAGTGTGATTGTGAAACAAGAGTAAAGTAAAAAATAAAAAATAAAAAATAAAAAATTGTGTTTATAAGCCATGCTGTTACTATGATTAAAAGCATTATTTTAACTTTTGAGTAAAGTATTACAATGTATTACAATGTACATGAAAAAGATAATTTTTCATAGCCACATGTTAAAATATTTAAAAATTAGTTATTATACTCTAGTTCCAATGATTATGGAGTGATTATTTGATGTCTCAAATCAATTTTACATGTTGTTTCTAAGGAAGATCATGTTGTTTCTAAGAGAAATTTTCTTTTCATACCTGAAGTATGAAAACTAGAAATGCAGTTGCAACTGAGTTAACTTGGAAAAATATTGTGCTGAAAATGTGCCATGACTAAGTAGGCATTTGAAATGGGCTTTTACAGATATTACCTATTTTCATCCTGGTGTTAGTACCATCTCTATTTCATGAAAGAGAAACACAAAGTTTGGATGGTTTACAGAACCAACCTGACATTACTCAGCTATAAATAATAAAAATGAGATTTAAACCTGCAGGATTTAATGTGCAAATCCAATGGACCACACTGTCTTTCAATCATCAAGCTGCTGTGGGACTTAGGTACTGCAGAAACAAAAGTTCCTGTGGTACATTTCTTACTGAATTATCTCACGCCCGTCAACCAAAAAATTTTATTTCATGGGAACCCTAGCGGTTCTTTTTATCATTCAATTTCAGGGGCTACTGAAAAGTCTTGAATCACCTATATTCTCCTCCACTTGACATTTTCAGTTCAATCTCTTTTTAAATTAAACTTTGTTGTTTAAAATATAAATCTCAGTTAGGGACTTGCATCTGGAGTTCCTCTGTGTATTTATGTCATGGCAGGATTGACAGAACCCTGGAAGACAGGGTATGATATGGGATTGTAGATCAAAGAATCAGGCTGAGAAAGCAGGAAAGTAGGAACCTCTAAAAAATAAGGCAAGATATATAGCTGTACTGCTTAGTTTTCTGAATATAAATATTATATGCTAGAAAATCTTACCAATGATTCCATTTTAATTTGACTCTCAGGTTAGAAAACAGAGTGCAAAAGTGAGAATTTCACTGTTATAACATTTCAAAAATTCAATTTTCTCCACTGGAACTAGTTTTAAAAAATAGGCTCCAAAGATTCAATCTCTCTGGGAGTGGGGAGCAGCCAGATATCTGGTTTATTTATTAAATACATACTATAGTGCAATATCCTTTAGCAAAATTATCACAGGTAATCTTCATATTGATTTGTGAGTTAAGTGATTCATTGACCTTCTTTTACAGGCAAGGAAAGTGTAGCTGAGATAAATGAAGCTACTATTCTTTGGTTTCTAACCTGTCAGGTAATGAAGCCAGGATTTAGAGACAGACTTCGTGATTCCAGAAGACTTCTCTTCAACAACTGTCCTTAGAACTTTCTGGTGTGAAAAATGAAGGTGGAGGGGTGGACAATAATGTTAATAATACAATACTGAAATTATAATGGTGTTAATATAATCATTATTATAGTTAAGAATTGAGGTCTTTTTATTTTTAACTGTTCTAAACCAGAATATGTATGCAAAATAGAATTTATAATTACCACATTTTATTGATGAGGAAAATGAGACCCAGAAGGATTAATAACTTGTCCAAAGTCAACAGCTAATAGCTGGTAGAGCCTGAATTCAAACTAGCACTGCGTAACTCAGAAAGTTGTGGAATCAAGCTTGATCTATTAAGATTCCTAATATTGTTAACAGGTGTGCCTGAGAATTTAAGATATGTCTGAAAGAAATATACATGAAATTGTTAAATGTCCCATTTTATAACTCACAGTGTGCATATGTATCTACCCTGTAGAGTACTCCAAATTATAATCACCTTAACTGTAAATTACTGAAGAAAGAGTTAGGCAATATCAAAGAAACACAAAAAGGGACCCAGACAGTCTTAGCATCTCCATCAATGTATTTCCCTTCTTCCTCCTCACTCATTAAGGCTGGGTTAGTTTTATTTTTAGAGAAATAGAATCTTAAAGTTATAAATTCTTGTTATAACTTTGCAGATATAAGTCACTTAGGCCTATTTTAAAATGCCACATAGCTCTCATTCTGGAGTTGAAACTCTCAGGGGCACAATGCAATGCTTTTTGGCAGAGGTTTTCCTAAAATTGGATTTTCTTCAAGTCCTTCCCTCCTGCTCCTCACTTTGTGCCAGGTCACCTCCTTCTCTTCTGTTATGTATTCAGAAGACAAGGAATTGTGTTCTCTGCCAGGTCATCCCTCCCATCAATCACCCTGACATTAGGGCTTCCCTCTCTTCTCTTTACTATTTTGTTCAGTTTTGCTGTAATTTTCCAAGGGGAGTGACATTCCTGTAATATTGCTATTCAGTGAACAATGTTTGTATGTGTCCTGAATAAGAAAACTCCATCTGCTGGGAAAAAATCAGTCCAAGTTTAAAGCAAATCTTCATCTTTAAACTAGAACTTTTATACTTAGAAATAGAAGAAAGTTACCCAAACAGGGCTAGTCCCAGGACTCATGCCAGCAAGATACTCATCAAGTCTATGTTAATGTGGGATGACATTAAGCAACAATCAAGTGCTTTGTAATGAAATCAAGTTTACATCAATGTTTGCTTACTGTGAGATGTAACATTTTAAAATATGTTTTGCAGAAAAAAGTACACTTTATTGTTGCTAAAATACAATGATTAAAATGTGTTATGTTGCTATATGAGAAGTTAACTTTTAAATGTAAAATACATTCTTAGTACAAAATACACAGAAATTCAAAGAAGTGATTCTACCAAAACTGCTCCTTTAAGTCAATATAGTCATCTTTCTATCTTTCACTTGCCAAAGATATAATTGCTTAAAAATGAACCAACAAGAGGAATAAGAATTCTAAGTGAAGTGCTGACAAGTTAAATGGATTCACATAATTAGCCTTTGGTAAGATGTTTTCTGCTTGTTTTCTAAAAGTATGTTCAGGTAAGTATGGAATGGAAATCTTGTTCATATTTGAGTGGGACTAAACAGCTATTGTTAGAGAATGGAGAGTGTATGGACTTTGGAATTAGACAGATGTACAGGAAGTTATTTCATCAATTTTAGCCTCAATTTTATCATTTGTAAAACTGAAATATTAAACTTTCCTTGAACTATTGCCCTTAAGTATCAGTTATCAGATATATAAATTATCCCTTACATTATTTGACACACTGCAGATGGTTAATAAGTGTTATTATTAAAAATGAAAACGTCGTTGAAAAATGAGCTGTAAGTAATATCTACTTTCAGCTTTAAAAGTCCACATAAACAGAGATTAAGTGGGACCAAGAGACATTTTATCTTCTTAATTTTTACTGTGCCTCTATATGCTGCAATGATTGTGAAGTTAAATGTTGAGTCAAACCCAGTATAATCATAAATATTATTTTTAAGTTCTTTTTTTATTTTGCTTGGCATACTGCCCAATTAATTTTTAAAGTGAATAAACACTGTTTCTATATATGGTGGTAGTTTATTTTGACTGCTGCTTTTTATTCTCTTTTAAATTTTTGCCTTTTTATCTTCTAGTTCTGATTTTGTTACTGACAAATGCATTACTAGTTTCTGCAGTGGTTCATTTATTTGCTAGTACAGTTACTCCCTTATGGAGAAGAAGATCGTTATTATTTCCAGACTCCTGCTGACACTGTTTCTAAATCCAGGGCCGCTTCCTCCTGCCATAGCATCATTTGCCAGGTGCTTTGTCTGTAGATTATTTTCATTTTTCAGCTGCTGTTTTCCACCCCCTTGGAGTTAAATCTATTTCTTACAGGTTCTTTCTGCTTTTACAAAGATTTTCTGATAAAATATGCAAAATGATTCCTGTGTATAAAGTATTTGCAGAAAGAAAAAAGATGAGCAACATGGCATTAAATTAAGCCCTGATGCAAAAAGAAAGTCTCATTTTTGAAATAAGTCACACAACAATATATCTAATTTATCAGAAAAAAACTTCATTCTGAAGTTAAATTTGTCTTGGAAGAAAACAAAAAATAAAAATAAAACGAGCAGAGGCAATGTGAAACATAATATTTTAATGTATATTTGTGACTTATAAGCTAGAGGACAATTATTTTAAAAAAGAAGTTTGACTTAGTAAATAATATGTGTTCCTCCACGAAGAAGAACATTTTCCACTGAGAAAGGCTATCAAAGCCTATGTTTTAATAGTCTATTGAACTACAGTGGTATGGTTGCAAATGAATTCTATGTAAGTTTTCTTAAGCTATGTGTTTCAGCACCTACCACAGTCCTGCTAAATCAGTGTTTCTGTTTGTGTCAGTGTTTGGGTATTCCTGTGTGTATTTCAAAGGATAGACAGAAATGTCATTGAAGAATTTTAAGAAACTGGTAAGCAAAGAGGGGGTTAAGGATTTTCTAACAGTTTTAACTATTGTAAGGACTAAAGAAGAGGAAAATGCTCTCTCATGTAGCCCAAATATTTCACTTTAAGGGTAATTGTGTTTAGTACAATAATTCAGATTTATTGGGTCTTATATAAAGTATGGCATAATAGCCCTTGCCTAAATGACAATAATTTTGTAAAAGTACCAATGAAAGAAATCTTATCCAAGATGGATATAAAAAATGCTTCTCAATCATTGAGAAGAGTAACATCAGTGTTTTGACATAGGTAGGTGGTTTTTCAATTTGAAGTGGCAAATTGAGTGTGAGGAGTGATGGGCACCTTGGCCAAAATAAAGACTCTGTTTCATTTTTTTTTTAACTTTAAGTTCTGGGGCACATGTGCAGATCTTGCAGGATTGTTACATACACATGCCATGGTGGTTTGCTGCTTCCATCTCCCCGTCACCTACATTAGGTATTTCCCTAATGTTATCTATCCCCAATCTCCCCACCCTCTGCTATCCCTCCCCTAGACTCCCTGCAACAGACCCCAGTGTGTGATGTTCCCCTCCCTGTGTCCATGTGTTCTCATTGTTCAACACTCACTTATGAGTGAAACATGGTGTTTGATTTTCTGTTCTTGGGTCAGTTTGCGTTTCCAGATTCATACATGTTCCTGCAAAGGACATGAACTCATCCTTTCTTATGGCTGCATAGTATTGAATGCTATATATGTGCCACATTTTCTTTTTCCAGTCTATCTTTGATGGGCATTTATGTTGGTTTCAATTCTTTGCTATTGCAAACAGTGCTGCAATGAACATATGTGTGCATGTGTCTTTATAATAAATAGATTTATAATCCTTCGGGTATATAACTAGTAATGGGATTGCTGGGTTAAATGGTATTTCTATTTTTGGATCCTTGAGGAATTATCACACTGTCCTCCACAGTGGTTGAACTAATTTACACTCCTATCAACAGTGTAAAAGTCTTCCTGTTTCTCCACATCCTTTTCAGCATCTGTTGTCTCCAGATTTTTTAATGATTGCCATTCTAACTGACATGAGATCGTATCTCAATGTGGTTTCGATTTGCATTTCTCTAATGACCAGTGATGATGAGCACTTTTTTCATATGTTTGTTGGTCACATAAATGTCTCCTTTTGAAAAGTGTCTGTTCATACCTTTCACCCACTTTTTGATGCTTTTTTTTCTTGCATATTTGTTCTAGTTCTTTGTAGAGTCTGCATATTAGCCCTTTGTCAGATGGGTAGATTGCAAAAAATTTTGCCCATTCTGTTGGTTGCCAGTTCACTCTAATGATTGTTCTTTTGCTGTGCAGAAGCTCTTAAGTTTAATTAGATCCCATTTGTCAATTTCAGCTTTTGTTGTCATTGCTTTTGGTGTTTTAGGCATGAAGTCCTTGCCTATGCCTATGTCCTGAATGGTATTGCCTAGGTTTTCTTCTAGGGTTTTTGTGGTGTTAGGTCTTATGTTTACATCTTTGATCCATCTGGAGCTAATTTTTGTATAAGATGTAAGGAAGGGGTCCAGTTTTAGCTTTCTGCATATGGCTAGCCAGTTTTCTCAACACCATTTGTTAAACAGGGAATTCTTTTCCCATTGCTTGTTTTTGTTTGGTTTGTCAAAGATCAGATGGTGGTAGATGTGTGGCATTGCCTCCGAGGCCTCTGTTCTGTCCCATTGGTCTGTATATTTGTTTTGGTACCAGTACCATACTGTTTTGATGACTATAGCCTTGTAGAATAGTTTGAAGTTAGGTAGCATAATGCCTCCAGCTTTGTTCTTTTTGCTTAGGATTGTCTTGGCTATGTGGGCTCTTTTTTCGTTCCATGTGAAGTTTAAGGAGTTTTTTTTCCAGTTCTGTGAAGAAAGTCAATGGTAGTTTGATGGGGATAGCATTGAATCTATAAATTACTTTGGGCAGTATGGCCATTTTCACAATGTTGATTCTTCCTAACCATGAGCATGCAACGTTTTTCCATCTGCTTGTGTCTTCTTTTATTTCCTTGAACAGTTTCTTGTAGTTCTCCTTGAAGAGATGTTTCACATATCTTTTTAGCTGTATTCCTAGTTATTTTATTCTCTTTGTAGCAATTGTGAATATGAGTTCACTCATGATTTGGCTCTCTGTTTGTCTGTTATTGGTGTATAGGAATGCTTGTGATTTTTGCACATTGATTTTGTATCCTGAGACTGCTGAAGTTGCTTGTCATCTTAAGGAAATTTGGGGCTGAGATGATGGAGTCTTCCAAATATACAATCATGTTGTCTGCAAATAGACAATATCACTCCCTCTTTTCCTAATTGAATATCCTTTATTCTGAAATTACTCCAAACAATACAAAAAGAGGGAATCCTCCCTAACTCATTTTATAAAACCAATATCATCCTGATACCAAAACCTGGCAGAGATACAACTAAAAAAGAAAACTTCAGGCCATTATCCTTGATGAACATAGATGCAAAAATCTTTAATAAAATACTGGCAAATCAAATGCAACAGCACATCAAAAAGCTTATCCATCACGATCAATTCAGCTTCATCCCGGGGATGCAAGGCTGGTTCAACAAACGCAAATCTATAAATGTAATTCATCACATAAAGAGAACCAAAGACAAAAACCACATGATTATCTCATTAGATGCAGAGAAGACCTTTGACAAAATTCAGCAGCCCTTTATGCTAAAAACTCTGAATAAACTAGATATCAATGGAATGTATCTGAAAATAATAAAAGCTATTTATGACAAACCCACAGCCCATATCATACTGAATGGGCAAAAAATGGAAGCATTCCCTTTGAAAACTGGCACTAGACAAGTGTGCCCTCTCTCACCATTCCTATTCAACATAGTATTGGAAGTTGTAGCCAGAGCGATCAGACAAGAAAAAGATTCTGTTTCAGAAGGTCTGGTCTAGGACCTAAGATGCCACTAATCTATTGCCCACACTTTTAGTAGCAAAATGCTATATAAACTGTTTCTCATTGCTGCTGGATTAAATTCCATGGGTTTCCTATTAACCACCTTAATCTCCAAATGCCTCAACATTGTGGTAGAACAGTGGTTCTGAAAATGTGGTCCCTGGACCAATAGCATCAGCACCATCTGAGAACCTGTTGGATATGAAAATTTTCAGCATCTACCACAGTCCTAATATATCAGAAACTCTGGGGTGTCCAGAAATTTGTGTCTTAACAAGGTCTCCAGGTGATGCTGATCCCATACGCTAAAATTTGAGAAAAGACATTTCAAACGAGTGGTTATTGCCTGTGGCATGTTACAATCATCTGGTAAGCTTTGTAACAGTAACAGTGGCTGGGTATCACCCCTGTCCAGTTAATCTAATATCCCTCGGGCTGTGTCTAATGTGCAGCCAGAGTTGAAAACTTCACTTGTCTACTATTAACATTCTCTCTATATTTATCTCCCCACATGGTTCACTCTTTCCCAGGGTAATTCCTCCAGGCTGTCTCTTAATTTGCTCCTCAATCTCCTCATGGTATTTCACCTCTGCTTTGTACGGCCTTCTCATTCTTTGCACTAAAAAACTTTCTTTCTTTACTCAAAGGCTTCTTTTTGATTTCTGTCTCATATCTCCTAAAGTAACCTTACAAAGGAAAGATTGTTTTTTCTTAAATCTTCATGCTTAATACCACATATTTGTGCATACATACACGATTTTGAGATATTTTTCTCAGGTATTTTAAAAAATGAACTTTTTTTTCTATCAGAGTCTTAATTTCTTTGGAGAAAATATCTTGCATTTGCAGCTTCAATTGTTCTCAGCATAGATCCAAGGACATTTGTGATTCTACAATAAGTGCTTTTTACATTTAAATGAAGAATGTGCACTTACGGCTGTTCAGTAAGAGCCTTTTTGTATAATCAGAGACAAAGAGAACAAACACATTTTTGTATGTTTATTTAGAGAAAGAGAGAATGCAATAATCAGTTTAGCTGGAGGGTTTTTCTTCATTTTGAATGGATTAAATAATTAATACTATACTGTTGATTAGCTTGATAAAAAGTTATTATTCCCTTAATAATTGTATGAGCAATAATCATGCCTAATTTCTAAGAACTTGTTATGCCAAATCATAAACAGACACCATTATTATTTTAATTATAATAATAATTTTTTCCAGTATTATATTAAACTGTTATCAATGGTTCTCTAATTCTCTTTCTACTCAATGCTATAGGATAATAACAAAGTAACTCTCTCCTCACAAAAAATCATTTTCTTGTTCAATATAATTTACATTATAATTAATAGTTTATGGTACAAACATATTTGTGGTGGAAGAAATTATAGTTATAGGGATAGAATGCAGGCAATATTACCGAGGCTTGTTTTATTTTATTTGTTTAGTTCAAAATAGCCCTACTCATCTGACATTCCCTTAGGGTCTGGGTAGAGTTTAATGAAATATCTAAAAAATAAAATGAGTTCTTCCTTTGACTATGTTGCTCTGAAGTATGAATATAAAGCAATGAGACTGAATGCATAAAACTCATACTTAGGTAAATTATGTATATGGTTTATACATAACCACATTACAAATGTACAATTTAAAAAATAAACCTTATATTTTAAAATAGATTTAAGCCCACAGAAAAATTAGTTTTCATATACCCCACATTTTATATGTATATACACCCTGTTATTAACATTTCACATTGGCATGACACATTTATTACAATAAATTATATTTTATTGACATATTATTAACAAAGGTCCATATTAAATTTAGATTTCCTTGGATTTTTTTCTAATGTTTTTCTGCTTCAGGACCCACCCAAGATGCCATAGTACATTTAGTTCTCATGTCTCCTCAGGCTCCCTTGGCTATAATAGTGTTTTAGACTCTCCTCGTTTTTGTTGACCCTCACTGTTTAGAGTAGTACTGATCAGATATTTTGTAGAATATTCTCAAATGTGATTTTTCTGATGTACATATCATGAATTAACTGGGTTATGTGCCTTTGGAAGTATTCCACAAAGATAAATCATCATTCATGTCACATAATATCAAGAGTATATTATTATCAACATGATTTACAGCTGATCATTGTTGATGCTGGTATTGATCACTTGCCTTAGATAGTGTGTGTCAGATTTCTCCACTGTAAAGTTACTCTTTTATCTCTTTTTCTATATGTGCTCTTTGGAAGGATGTTCCTATGTGCAGTCCACACTTAACGAAGCAAGAACTGACACTTGACCTCCTTCATGGCAAAGTATTTACATAAGTTATTTGGAAATTCTCCTGCACAGGTAATTTGTCTATTCTATTCTACTTTCTTGGTATTCAGTTATTTAAGTATGACAGTATGGACTCATGGAAATTTATTTTATACTTAGGTTTATAAACCAATACTACTTTATTTATTACTCGAGTTAATCCAATGTTGGCCTTTGGGAGCTCTTTAAGTTGGCTTCTGTATCCTTTGACATAATTCCCTCACTTTTTTTCAGTTTTTTTTTTTCTTTTTTTTTTTCTGGCACTACAAGATGTAGTATATACTCATCTTGTATATTTCTCACCCCAATCCTATACTCAGTCATTTATCTAAGGAGTCCTAACTCCTTTTATTAAGAGCCATAAGTACCCAAAACAGCTAGAAAATTGTCTTAACCTCTCTGCTCAGAAATAATAGCAACAAAATAAATAAGAATAGGTAATACTCTCTTCAAAGATATTTTGCTAAGACTGTTAATCCTTGCTAAACACCTAACAAGAAATTGTATTAATTATCATCATTTTACAGATGAGAAAATTCAAACAGAAAGAGTTAACCTAATTCCCAATGTCAGCATAGGCAGCAGAAAAGACATTTGAGCTCATGTTATTTTTATTTCAAATATGCCCAACCAAGTTTTCCAAACTCTCAGTTTCATGTATAGTATCCCTATCACTGAGCACCAATGTGCCTCTTTCATTTTATAACCCAGTTACTCCTCAGAACTGTTCATCTCTGCCAGAGTTCTCTGCTCATCTTCCTCTATATGGGTTGTGGATATAAGCTTTACTAGAAATGCTTTTTGCTGTCTCTACTTTTCTAAACTCTGTTGTCTTTTATCTTCTACATCCTCTGTGAAGCCATTTTTAATCACACCCCTCTTCTGAAATTTTATAAACTTATAATTTATTCTAATCATTTAATAGGTGGCATATGATCCTTCTCCAATCAAGAAATTCCTGAGCAGAGTTCTTAGTATGAAACTTCTCTCTATTTTCAGCAAATGGGATAGCAGTTTGTATTCAATTTGTGCAGGAAAAATTTAATATGCACATACAGGTCACTGTGGTGACAGTAATGATAGTGATATTTGTGACACATAAGTACATTTCAAATGTCCAGAGCCTACATGCATGCTTAAGGTAGGCTAAGGAATCAGTAATAGATTAGGAAATATTTTATCAGCCAATATTCTACAGGGATACAGTAAATAGAAAAATGAGAACATCTTTTCTTTATACGTAGTGTGAATTTCAATATTCCTTAGGCATCATTAGGAGTTCTAGAATCCATAAATAATATTAATAGGTGGAGGGCAAGAATAATGATTTGAAAAGGATTCAGAGAAAAGCCATAAGATTTGGTCAAGAATTGGAAAAAAAAAAAAATCTTTCAAAGATTATAAACTGTGACAGGTGTCACATTGGGGTCACCACCTAAAACCTCGATCACTTCGGGGTCACCACCTGAGGATGATCACCACCAGTAGAAGTCTGTACTGCAGACCCTGACTTAATGACAGATGAATAACACACTAGAATACAGTGAATCTGAGTGGGCTAGGGATGGTCGCCAGCTGCTTTCACAGGGCAATTGCAGCTAACTGACCACCACTCACTGCTCCTCCTCACATTTATTCAGGATAGATTTAATAACAGAGGTTCAAAGTCAATAGGCTTGTGGATAATTAACATGGTTAAAAGAGTGGTTATAGGAATAATAAAAGTTTGGTTCAGGATCCCAGACTAAACGCCATTAATGGATAATTTTCCTTCGAACTCCCCCTTAGAGGGTCATCCAACACAAAGTTTACATGAGTCAACAAATTAGAGTAGGGACAAAGGAATCTGGGGTAAACAGACTTAACTGAGGGAGCTTTATTATCCTAATCTTACCCGATGACTTAAAATTCTAATCTAAGAACTGGCTGCCTTCAGCCAATTCCATTAAAACCATTCGGCCTTCCAAATGGTTTGAGACTATAAACTTATAACAAGACCTTTGTCTGTATGAAAATAAACGTTAATAATTATTATAAAAAATATAGAAGTTATTATGGTAATCTTTGATCCCATCTATATAACACCTCCCTTTTCATACCTTATCCTAAAGAGCAGTTTTGCTGTCCCCTTGCTTGTTCTACTAGTAAATCAATAAAATATAATCCATGCTCAGAAAAATTTGCCAAAGAAAATTTATTATTGGCATGCTATACTCAGTTTATTTATTCACTTAAATAGTTTCTTAAACTAAGCTAGACATACTGCAGAGTGAGAGAGAAGCAGATGTTAAAGTTACAGAGGTAGACGTGATTTTGCATAGAATACAAACAGGCTGAGATTTTATCAGTTAAATTTTTCAAGTTAAAGGATAATTTTTAAGACAATAATGGCATAACCACATTTACAAACAAAAATGTTTACTATGATAACAACATGAAGAAGCATTAGCAAAAGCTAAGAAGAAAGAGCAGAGCTAGAATAAGTAGAGTCTATAAGATAATAATGAATAAAAATTCGACTTTGGAAATAAAAATAATGGAATCATGGAGAGGAAAAAGCCTTTGACTCCAAGCTGAATTACTTGGCTATTATTAGATATATTTTGTTATATGTACTATGTGTGCTTGTGTGTTATGTATATTTATGCATACAGGGCTATCTATAAATATGTATTTATTTTCAATGCTGTTCTTGATTCAGTTTTGAGGCCCTGGTAGAGGCCTATCAGTGCTTCCTGCACAGTTCATTAAGTCCACACTCTGATCACTTCCCTCATTAGGCTTTCACACTTTGACCACCATGCACCACCCCTAATCTTTCCAGGGCCAAGTACCAGAAAACTAGGGATAGCCCCTATTACTAGAGCCTGCAATATTATCCAAATAAGCCAGCTTACAAGCAGCCTCAGAAACCTAGCTAACCCTGTGCTGATTGATCTGTATAGGTACTCACTTATTTCAATTTGCTGTTATTTCAATTGCTCACTTATTTCAATTGCTTTCCCACGTGCAACTCTCTGTGTGTCACTATTTGGCAACTTCCTGTCAAATTTGAAGCTGTAAGCACCAGATCATTCTGCCTTTCATCTGTTTGTTGTGTTCCGCCAACATAAGAATCTTTAAATCCTATAAAACAGCCATTTACCCAAGTAAGGAACTAAAAACAACAACAAAAAAAACATTTTAAGGAAAAGAGTATTTGTTTAGTTTTTGGTCATGTCATCCGTGAGGTATCTGTGGGCCATCCAGATGGAGATTCATGCAGTTGTATATTCATTTCTAGGTGTTAAGGAATGCTTGGATTACAGAAAGAGAGTTTATAATTATTGGCCCATGGCAGTTGAAAACATGAAAATAGACACGATTTTTAGAAAATGGGTTATAAATGAAAAGAAGAAGGGATTGAATATTAAATCATGGGTGGGAAAAGCAAGAACAGGTTACATACTAGACATGTCAATTAGATAAATGCCATGTGAACAGCAATTCATACAGCTCTTAAAGGAAAACAAACGAGCAAAGGATGAGGTCACTTAGCACCCAGATAAGCTTCTGCCTTTGTGTCAAGATGAAAAATTTGGAAAACAGGAGTCAATGTTATATCAACCCTCACCTCCAGAAAAACAACTAATATGTAAGTATGACTTAAATGTGTTATGTTTGAGAAAAAAATTGAACTGGCCTTAGACAAGCTTTTAGAAATTTGTATTGAGAAACGTAGATAAGCATTTACTAGAGTATTATGAAATAGACTAGATAACTATATTGCAATGCTCCCAAGCTACATTTTAACAACTCGCTTGTAGGAGATGAGATGACAAATGATTGGGTTTTGATAGCACTGATGTGATGGAGAGATGGGGTTGAATGGTTCCAGGGAGCTGTCTGTATACAATTAAAATGAGGTATGTTAGAGCTTATGCTGCATAGGCAAAAAGATGGACGCCAATAGATAGGCTTCTATCTGTAGGCTAGAATAGGCTTTCCTTCCTTTATAGGAGGAAAAACATAATGTAGGATAGATGTAGGAAGAGCAATATGCCTACTCCAAGTCTTGATGAATGGTGTTTAGAAGGTTTAATATCCTTTACTTGAGTGATTCTAAAAAGGTCATTTCTTCAGTGGGAAGCACAGTTTAGTTCAAGTAAAGAAAAATAGAAGTAAAAGAATATTTCTATAGGATTGAGAGTAAAAAACAGTTGTTCCTGGATAAATTGGATACTATGAATGTCTAGAGGGAGTTTGGTACTGAAAAATGAGCTGAAGTTAGGAAAAAAAGAATAATATGGAAGCAGGAGTGAGAAAGAATAGACAGATTGTAGAGCTTACATTTTGTGAGAGTGACCAAGGAGACCAGGGATAAAAGATTTTGAAGAAACCAATGAGGTTCAAAATTCTAAGTACAATTTTGCTGTAAAGTATTCCTGGCTCTGAAACTACTCTAGATCTTCAGGTAGTGAAGATCCAACGCATATAATCTGTAGCCACAGAGGATTTGGGAAGGTGGGAATTAAAGCAGGATTGTATCTGTTTGAGGGCTGTATTAGTTCGTTTTCTTAGTGCTATCAAGAACTGCATGAGACTGGGTAATTTATAAAGGAAAGAGGTTTAATTGACTCACAGTTACACATGGCTGGAGAGACCTCAGGAGACTTAGAATCATGGTGAAAGGCACCTCTTCACAGGGCAAAAAGAGAGAGGATGAGTGACAGCAGGGAAAATGCTAAATGCTTATAAAACCATCAAATCTCATGAGAACTCACTATCACAAGAACAGCATGGGGAAAACCATCCCATTATCACAAGAACAGCATGGGGGAAACCGCCCCCATGATTCAACTACTTCCTACCAGGTCCATCCGAGACACATGGTGGTTATGGGGATTACAATTCAAGATGAGATTTGGGTGGGAAGACAGCCAGACCTTATCAGGGGCATTGGTTATTATCTATAGTTGACTCAAGTATGTCTCTTCCTAGGGTCCCCAAAATGAAATACATGACTGGTAAACTTCTTTTTCCTTATCAGTATTTTCTGCTTTGGACTGGTCTATAGCATCCCAAAGCTACACTTGAATTAAATCACTAATGATGAGAATGCAAGGGATTAATGATGTTGTACTTGGCTGCCACAGGAAGAATTAAAAGAATGAGCCTGAAGAAATTACTTAAAGCAGGGCTAGATCTCAGACATCCAATATGAATAAAAAATTTTGAAGTCGGGTGACAATAAATATACCAATAAATAAATGTATATCTATGCTAAACTTGAACCCTAGTTAAAAAATGATAGTTTTTAAAGAAATTTATAAGGCCAGTAAAAATTCCTTAAAAGATGAATTAATAACTGAAAAGAAATTAATTGACTTTCATCATAAAATAATGAATGAGCAATACATATTATTTGTAAAATGTGGATTATTTAATAGGTCAAACCGAAAACTATCAAACTTTAAAAATCTTCCATCATATACTTAACAAATTATTAAATTTAAGGCATTAGAGTGAATAGACAAACTTAAAATTCATTAAGCTGCATAATTTTATAATCCAGCAAATTAATTCTATAATTCTGTATAATATAAAGATAGTACTTATAAATAACATAAAAAAGATACTAATAGATTTATAGCATAATAGTTATTTATTATATCCATAAGACTCTATCAATGTAGAGGAATTCCTAAGAAAGCTGTAGAAACTACTCCTGAGTATCAGATCAAAATTTTATATTGTTTTAAACTTCATATTTTAATTGCAAATAACTGGATGACAGGAATGAAATTCCTGACTTCTGATACTATTATCTTTCTTAGTAAAATTATATGTATACCTCAAAATAAATCAGTTGGTCTACCAGTACCTTTAATATTATCCTTAGTTATAAATATTTTTAACTTCCTCTCTCAATCATTATTTTCATTTAACAAACTTTTATGGAGCAAACGCAGTCTTCCTGGCACAAATGTTAGCCGTGGGGTTGTAGAGATGACTAGCAGATTTTGCCCTCACTGTGCTGGAAGTCTGGAAAAGATAATAACACATTTATAAGACAGTCAGTATAGTTCTGTTAAAATAAATAAATTAAGCATATATAACAGATAATCAAAGCTACTGGACAACTCAGTGACATCAGAAAAATCTTCACTGAGAACGGATTTTTGAAAGAAACGTGATCAAAGTGAGGAAAACTGATCAGCTGCAGTAATAGTGTGTAAGTTCGTTGTGGGTTTCTTTGAGGAAAGCTTGAAGGCAAAGAAGTCTGTTAGATGGTCACTGCAGTTGTCTAAGAAAACATTTTTAAAGATTTTGTTATCACCATGTTTACAACACTTCAGTAGTTTCCCAAAACCAGTGAAAGAAAAGTAATCCTTTTTATGACAATATGCCAACTTCTGTGCCTGAAAACCTACCTTGCCAGTGTGAACTCTCAACACAATGGCTCTCAAACACTTTTGCTTTGACAATAACAAAATACTTTTTTCTTCAAATATAATACATAGATTCAATTCCAACTATAACATATAGGAAATACTTCTCTTCTCCAAAATACATGTTGAAGCCCTACCACCAGGACCTTAGAATGATTTAAAAATAGGGGCACTGGGGATACAATTAGTTAAGATGGAGTTTACTGGATTAACACAACCCTTAACCCAATACAACTGGGGTTCTTATGAGAAGATGGCCATGTGAAGACACAGAGAACAAGCAGAACATCAGGTGATAAGGTAGGCAGAGATTGGTAAGTCAAGGAACATCAAGATTTCTGACAATACTAGAAACAAAGAGAAAGGCAAGGAGCAGATTCTTCTGTAGAAGCTTGGAGAGACCTGGCCTTGCCAAGACCTTAATTTTAGACTTCTAAACTCCAAAACTATGAGAGAACATGTTTCTGTTGTTATAAGCCCTCTAGTTTGTGGGATTTTGTTCAAGAAGGTCTAGAAAACTAATTCACCATCCCAATGCAACAATAAATACAGAGTCCAATATAATAGAGCAAAAATTTGAACAAAGTCTTCACACACGCATTTATACTGATGGTCAATATGTGCATTAAAAGATACTAAATATCACTGATATCAAAAAAAATGAATCAAAACCACAGCAAGATATCCTATATCTCCATTTGAATGGCTAAAATGTAATAAGATTTAAAATACCAAATGTTAAAGAAGATGTTGTAAAACCAGAAATTGCTAATATATCTTAGAGAAGGTAAAATATTACATCTTCCTTGGTAAAGAGACTTGTTTGGCAGTTATCTAAAATTATTAAGAATCAGCTTTCATTATAAAAGACAAAAACTGCAAGCAATGCAGCTATTCATCAACAGAAAAAGTGATAAACTATGTCATTGTTACAAAATAAAATATCACTCCAAAATTAAAAGGAATAAACTACTGATGAATGCAACATGAAATGATCTCAAAAGTATTATGCTGAGTGAAAGGAGCTAGATACAAGAAGTATATACTACATGATTCTATGTACATGAAATTGCAGAACCAGGAAAACTAACTATGTTGATAGATACCACATCAGCAGAGGAGTAGATTAGTGGAAAGGAGGAATGAATAAATTTACTGGGGTAATGGAAATGTTCCAATCTCAAAATGCAATTGTCAAAATTGATTGAAAGCACATTTAAGATATACAAATCATATATTAATGTATATGTGTGTGTGTGTATATATATATATATATATAGTGTATAAGTTACATATAAGATAAATAACTCAATAAACCAAATAATCAATAACATTAAAATAAAACAAAACAAATGGAAAGAAAGAATTTCATTAAAAAAAACATTAATTGTAGAATCCTAGACACCAGATTAGTGAAAGAATATTTTTCTCTCTGGTTGAAAAAAAGGAAGATTATGTTCAAAGGTGCTAAAATTTTTAAATAAAGAAAATTTTAGAGTGTACAGTGAATTATAAGTTACAAGTCTTTGTGATATTAGTTTTTTTTAATGAATTAGGTAGTTTTAAGATGGCCCTATTAAAATAAATTTCTTCCTATGTTTGCCTAGAATAAATACAACTGTCACAAGACATATAAATATTAAAAAATGGTCTTTTTTTGCACATACTAGGAGGGGTAAAGTGGCAAGAAGAAAGATGGATGTTCTTAAGAGAAAGCAATCATGAAGTATTTAGAAAACTGGGAAAGGATTCAAGAAGAAAATGTACACAAGTAGAAATGAAAAAATCAAAAATAAAGAAAGAGTACTTGGCAAGGGTTCACCTCATCATAGATTTTCATTCATAATGAACATAACATATTCAGAGAACAGTGAATAGACCAGTTTCAATTAGGTGAGAGATTTGTCAAAAGAAGTAATTGAACAAAACATTTAAACAACACAATAGAGTGAAACTTAAGGGAATCAATTATGAAAATATAGAGTTTGATCATCCAAGGGCAGTGAAAAATTTTTGAAGATTTTTAATGAAATGATTCCTATAAAATATTCTTTGAGGACAGTAAACTAATTTAAACGTGAAATTATTTCGTATCAGGCACTGCTCTATTAATTTTGGAAATGAAGATTATGACAAAGATTTTGGCTTGATTGAATAATACCTAATATGATATAAAGTAATTTATATTCCTTAACTAAAGACGAATGATCATTATATTAGTCCATGGTTTGCTAATGTATGATGGTTAAGTTCAGGTATCAACTTTACTAGATCAAGGGATAACCGGATAGCTGATAAAACATTTTTCTAATTAATTATGCCTGTGAGGATGTTTTCGTCATAGATTGATATGTTTTTTGAACTTTTTGTTCTTTTTTGTTTTTGTTTTACATATGGTAACATTTTATTCACATGAATTTCTAGAATGAGCAATCAAATATATGATAAAAAATAAAACATGGCTCCTACTCATAGGGCATTAGTATGGAGCAGGGGAACTTTCTGGGGTGATTAAAATAGATTGCATCTTAACACAAATGTGGGCAAAACTGCAGTATCTATCCATTAAAGCTGTACCATCAGATGTATGCATTTTAGTGGATGTATGCTACCTTTCGAACCAAAACTTGTGAGAAAAGAAAGAATTGTAAGTTTCCATCTATTTGGTCTCAGTCCAGCTGAGTGGTCATTCTATCTGTGAGACTTCATATCTTCCATGTTGGACATTATGAACCTAACAGTTTCTCTACACAAGGGTCTCAGCTTTCCAGATGAATTAATAAATGCAGTGTTCCTGTCACAGCCACTCCGTGTGGGCCATTGTCACAAGCCTGGAGTGGGCTGCCTTTACACAAAACCCCACTGGTCTGGATGGTCAGGCTCTCAGGATGGTCATTTTGTAAACGTCCATTGCCCTGCCATTGCTGTAAGGTAATGGGTCTGTCCTTAGTGGTCAGGGCATCTTAGACATCCATCCATGTTACAGGTGTGAAGAGAGCTCCTGAGTGTGGTTGAAATATCACCTTTACTTATGTGTATTATTCATCGTACAAATGAAGTTCTCTTCCTCCATGTAGCCTTCCAGTTGGGAATGGACTTAAGGTTACAAGCCTATCCGCAAAGTTTGGGCAGTTCATGGCATTTGGGAGACTTGGACTTCAATGCCTGCAAGGGGTGATCATATGCTCTCCAGGTTGCCATTGCTGTGGCTGCCCTCTGTCATATGATTTCTGCCTTTCCCTTTCTTTCCTGCTTCACTCAAGAATCCTCCCAAGATTACCCTTCTAATTTTGTCCCTCACCCCAAAAGAAGTCTAAATATTCAGAAGAAAATAAAAAGAAGTACATAATTAAACTGTATTAAGTGATGGAATTGACATGGCTTATGCAGTAGTGCATATACCCTGAAATCAAAGGCGTCAAGAAAAAGATTTGAGCTGTCTTCCATGTGGACAGTGGAGTATATCATTATCTTTTATTTATTTTTAAAATTTTATTTTAGATTGAGGGGGTACATGTGCAGGTTTATTACCTGGGTATATTGTGTGATGCTGAGGTTTGGGGTACAAATGATTCCATTATATAGGTACTGAGTACAGTACCCAATAGTTAGTTTTTTAACTCTTGCCCTCCTCTCTTCCTCTCTTCTCTAGTAGTCCACAGTGTCTATTGTTGCCATCTTCTGCCAATGAACACCTAATGTTTAGCTTCCACTTGTTAGTGATTATATGCAGCATTTGGTTTTCTGTTACTGCATTAATGCTCATAGTATAAGCCCTCCAGCTGTATCCATGTTACTGCAAAGGATATAATTTCTTTGTTTTGTGTGGCTGTGTAGTATTCCATGGTATATTCATGCCACATTTTCTTACTTCAGTCCACTGTTGATGAGCACCTTTGCTGATTCATGTCTTTGCTATTGCTAATAGTGCTGTGATTAACGTGCAAATGCATATGTCTTCTTGGTAGGACAATTTTTTTCTCTTTTGGATATTGATGTGATTTTGTTGTGTCCCCACACAAATCTCATCTTGAATTGTAGTTCCCATAGCTCCACATGTTGTGAGAGGAACCCATTACTCCTTGTTCTACCAAGCAGGTAATTTAATCGTGGGTGAAGTTACCCCCATAAATCAATGACTGAGTCATGAAGACCCATCCTCCTCCAGTTGGATAGGCAGGTACCATCCAACCTGCTGAAGGTCTAGATAGAACAAAACATCAGAACAAAGGTAAATTCACCCTCTCTTTCTTTTCTGGGGCCGAGACCCCTTCTTTATCTGCCCTTAGATATCAGAACTCCAAACTGTTTGGCCTTTGGACTCAGGACTTGCATCAGCAGCCTTGCATCCCCAGTTTTTAGGTATCTGGCCTCAGATTGAGAGTTAGACTATTGACTTCACTGGGTCTTAGGCCTTCGGACTTAGACTGAGCCACAATCTAGGCTTCTCTGGTTCTTCGGCTTGCAGATGGACTGTCATGGAACATCTCGTGTGTGTGTGTGTGTGTGTGTGTATTTATTAGGGTAATTAGCTCATATAATCATGGAGGCTAAAATGTTCCATGGCACTAATAGGATATGTATCACATTAGTTATTTCTCTCTGAAGAACCCTGATTAATACATACTTTGTTCTCTAATCTATATTTATCATTTTACCTGGCAAGATCTGGTTTGAAAAAGAGAACTATATTTTTAGCCACATAACTGTTTTCTATATTCCTTTGTTTTGTAATCACATTAACTCCAAGTTTTAAATGATTGCAAGAAACTGCTACCAACTTTCCTTGAATCAATTTACAGCTGTACCTCTAACCATGCTGACAATGGAGGGACCCATTATAATATGCAGGGCAGTGGGCACTGTGAGATGAGAATACACACTTCCTTTACACTGACCATCGGCCACTCAACTCTTCTGCTTCCATGTTGTTTATGGAGAAAGATGTTAGCAACAGTGAATTAGCATTTGCAAGAATGGGTTTTATTTTATAAAGTATGCAAGGTAAAGAATGCATGTAAGGATTCATACCGTCTTAATATTGCACAATATGCCCTAATTTAAAAACTTGTTTGAAGGCAAGTTGGCAGTGCCGATAGAGTATGCTTTTTTCTTTTTTTAATGTTTCTGAAGAGAAGTAAAAATTTGACTGAATGAGATGTCAATTATACTACAAAAATCAGATGTTTGTACTATGTAGTTTGATAAATTCTTCCCATGAACATTGGTAGATATGGTGCATAATGGAATATTTAGAGCTTTCTTGTTCCATAAAATATTACTGGGAAGGGCCAGGTGCAGTGGCTCAAGCCTGTAATCCCAGCACTTTGGGAGGCCGAGGCGGGTGGATCACGAGGTCAAGAGATTGAGACCATCCTGGCCAACATGGTGAAACCCTGTCTCTACTAAAAATACAAAAAAATTAGCTGGGCATGGTGGCGTGCGCTTGTAGTCCCAGCTACTTCGGAGGCCGAAACAGGAGAATTGCTTGAACCTGGGAGGCGGAGGTTACAGTGAGCCAAGATCGTGCCACTGCACTCCAGCCTGGCGCCTGGTGACAGAGTGAGATTCTGTCTCAAACAAACAAACAAACAAAATATATATATATATATTATTATTAGGAAATAATATAAGGATATATAAAAGAGTGTCACAGAAAAAATAAAGACCTTTTTTCTTTTTTCCTAAAGGAGTAGCAGTGAACTTACCCTTAAAGTAAGGGTAGTATTTGCTTCCTTCCAATCTCGATATTTTCTCATTCTAAGGCATGAAAGCACGGAGAGTATAAAGTTTGTATGATAAAAGTTGTAAAGGCATTTACTTCATTCTATCTGTAATTATCCTAATCTGTTATCTTGTCTTATTCCTTTAATTATTATATAAATTAGCATTTATTTAAAAGCTACTTGGCCATGTACCATATGGTAAATTTTCTGAAAATGTTGTCTCTAGTCTTTAAAACAACTCTGAAAGATACACTGTCATTTCCATCGTCCAGTTGAGAAAACCACATTCAGAAATGTTGAGCCTTTGTCCAAGGTAACAGAATGCTGAAATAAGGCATGGTGCTGGAACAGGATTCTAGATTTCTGAAATTCTAATTCATGTTCCCTCTGTATAATCTAGACTCTCTTAGGTAGGTTTTGCTCTCTTCACTTATCTCCAAAGCACCTGGAAAAATGCTCTCTATAGAGCAGGTGTTCAGTGAACATTTATCATACATAAACTTGGTGTGGAAATGTAGTTATGAAACCAAGACTATGGGTTCTATCATAATAGTTCTGTCACTGATCAATTGTAAAAATATATCATTATACCATCGATTGTTTCAATTTCTTCAATTATAAAATAAGAACTTAAAAGTGGTTAGAATTAACAGATAGGAGGTATTGTAAAAGACTCTACAGGTAGTGTAAAGAGATTCTATATTCTCTCATAATGCCACTTTTCTGGCCAGCTTCAATACAGCATAGAACACACCAGGCACATTGCCTCATCCTTCTGAACTTCCGTAGGGTAAAAATTTTTATCCATTCCTTTTACATCTGTTCATAGAATGGTAGCTGCAGGAAATTTTCTATAACAGTGGTAGGATGAAATACAGGATGTGAACTAATCTGTTACATAGACCCCAGCCTAATATTTTTGTGAGTGTGCTCTAATCTATACTTTTGGTAAATCCCACAGACAGCAACATATCAATGAGTTTAAAACCATCTTCTGTTGCTGTTTATTTTTTTAATTATTGGCAACTGCTTCTTACCTCAACCCCATCAGGATTTTCTTAGGCTTGCCAAAAATATTAAATTCCCTGGGCAATTTTATGGGATAACAGACTCTTTTCTCATTTGGATTCTATAAAAGCAGCAAGTGGCTTCCTTGAGCTATATATTGTATGATGCATGAGGATGCTTGGGAAATCATAGCATGTAGGGATGGTCTAGATGACCATCTCCTGTGACTAGAATGAAAGACAGGAGTTACAAGGGCAAAGTGACCTACAGGAAATTTGAATTTCTAAATCACTTGTCCAAATGCCCCCAGAAGGTTGTGTATCTATTAAGGGAGGCTGAGCATATACTGAGAGAGGAATTTAGCACTTTATATAGTGAAGACTAAGAAAAGCATCAAGCTTCCTAGTGCAAACTTGTGTGGTAACTTTTAAATTCTTTCAAGAAAAAATGGCTAGAAGATTAAATGTTTATTGAAAATACTCTCCTTTTATATGGTTTCATAACTTTTCCTAACCCTGTGCACTTACGTTCTTGACTGTGATAAAAAATACATGATTAAAACGTTTTACCGTGTAGTGTGAATTTCTGAGGTGTGAAACTCCATTGTTTATTACTGTGCATGTGCTGGAAACTCCAAGGTTTAAGATAAAATTCGAGGTTTTATTTTTATATTCCTAAATATAATTTTATATTCCTAAAATGTTAAGCTGCAGGGTATCATGATCATGCAGACTTTGTGAATCCAATGGTTAAGTTATTTATTTCCATATTATAATTTTTTTTAGCTATTGTGGAAGAAAATTTGGTGCTGAGCTAGTTAAAACAAATATTAAATAGAATATAAACAACATTAATTATGATCTACTTACACTTTCCAGACGGGTTAAAAATCAAATGTGATTTCAAACGTGTCACATAAATGAATGAAATGGGCTCCAATAATGCAATAAGTAGCTGTGAGACTGGTGATTGGAGAATGCATGATCTGTCTAACAGTATTTAAAAATATGTGAATAAGCCACTCTGCCAGACAAACAAAATCCGTAGATAAGCTGAGAGACGCAGTAGGGACAGGAGGATGAAGCACTATTTCTCCCTGTGGAAGGGAATGGTGACATGAGGAAAAATAATCATGGTCAACACTGACTGTGACTTCACTTAGGACTCTAGTTAGATCTCAAGTGAAGATGAGATCTAACTAAATAAGATCTGGAGAATTCAAATGGAGCAATTTATGACTAGTGGTTGGTTAAAATTGGCTTGCTGACCATGTAACTAATATCAATCCAAGTAAGTACTTTTTTATTCTTATTATGGAGAAGATGTGAGACAGTGCTTGTTAGTGGTTCAGACCACAAGCTCTAAGGCTTTGTTGTTTGAGATCAAGGACCCTTTCTGCTCCATGTGAGGTATGCAAACATGGGCATATTACCAGAGCTCACTGCCCTTCAGTTTCCACACCTGTAAAATAAGGATAATAATAGTACCTACATCCATGGTTACTATAAAGATAAAATGACTTTATATGCTTAAAAGGGCTGGTACATTATATTGCAGAAATATTTTATTGCAAAATGATTGTCAAATAACATGCAAAAACTCATTCAACTCTAATTGTGACCAGTTTTAGTGTTTTCTCTACTTACTTGAAGATATACTATAAATTGTATTCCCTAGACTTCGGCAAAGTGGTAAATAAAAATACCTTTTATTTCATATAAAGTCATAGATTATCAGAGCCACTAGGAAATTTAAAGAATCCCAATTCCAACTTTGATTTTGTAAGTTAAAGTTTTGTCTAGATAGATAATGCCTATTTTAGTCATACTGCTTTTAATAATAAATGGCTACAATTCATATCATCTCTAAACAAGCTTCACGATTTTCCTGAGACTCTCTCTGTATTGTCTATAAAATTAAACATGATAATTTATTCCTGACATTGGTGATTAGTGAGCTAAAAATTGTTCCTTTATTTTCAGTGAAACTAGTTCATATAGAGAGATCTACCACAGGCATGAAATATAGGAGAAAGATTTTATGATTTGCTTGCTATCAAGGCAGTAATTTCCTCCAGTTAACAGCTAATATGTTTTATCTTTTGTGTCAGCAGGTGCCTTTAGATGTAATTCTTTTAAATTCAGGGGCTCTCTGACAAAGAAGAGGCGAAGGTCCTCTACAACACAGATGCTAGAAAAGCAAATTCATTTCCTGAGCTTTATATGCAGTGGTAAACACACTGTTTTTCTGCAGCTGGAAGGAAGTATGTGTAATAAGAATAAAGCCTTAAAAAAACACACAATTTACCTGGCAGAAGAAGTAGAAATTCAGGTATGAAGAGGGGTAATGTTATAAGACAATCATTCTCAATCCTAAGTGCACATCACAATCACTTGGGAAATTCTTAAAACTATTGCTTCTCAAGTACCACCACAGTGATTATGATGAATATAGTCTAGGGTTATGGCCAAAACCAAAGTATTTTTAAACCTCCTGATTTACTCTAATGTAAAAATAAGAGTTAAGTACCATGAACCTAATAGTAATTTTTTATCTGAACCTCTATTGAAATGGTCCCTTCTCTCATTACCATTATTTTATTCAATAACCTATGTACACCAGCAATAAACAATCTGAAAAAGAAATCAAGAATATAATTTTATTTTTATTGGCATCAGAAAGGATACAATACCTAGAAATAAATAAAAACTAAGACATGAAGGATTTGTACATTAAAAACTACAAAACATTGTTGAAAGTAATTAAATAACACACATAAATAAAAAGGCATCCCAATTTTATAGTTTGGAAAAACTAATATTGTTAAGATGGTAATGCTACCCAAACCAATCTAGAGACTCATTGTAATGCCTATCAACATTTTACCAGTCCTCTTTTTATTGCAGAAATAGGAAAATCAATTCTCAAATTCATGTAAAATTTTCATAGCCGAAAAAATATTTAAAAAATAAGAACAAAATTGGTGGGCTACATTTCTCAACTTCAAAATGTAGTTTACTACAGTGATTAACACAGTGAGGAACTGACATAAAGATAAATACATAGACTTATATTATAGAAATTAAAATCAACGAATAAATGCATGTATCTATGGCTCATTGATTTTTATAAATGTGCCAACACTATTCAATGAGGGAAAGGATATTCTCTTCAACCAATGGTTTGTGTCTTCTGGCCCCCAAATTTATAGACTGAAACCTAACCTGCAATGTGAGGGTAATTTGAGGTGGGGTCCTTGGGAAGTAATTGGGTCATGAGAGTGGAGCCCTCATGAAAATGATTAGTACCCTTTCAAAGGTCTGAAAAGACCACAGATTTTCCCTTTAATCACACTGAGGATACAGTAAGAAGGTGCCATCTGTGAACCAAGAAAGTGGACCCTCACCAGATTCTGAACCTTCTGGATTCTTGATCTTGTACTACCTAGCCTCTAAGACTGTAAGAAATAAACTTATGTTGATTTTAAGTGATCTAGTTTATGGTATTTTGTTATAGCAGCCCTAAATAACTAAAACAATAGTCAAAGATGAAAACAACCTAATTTCCATTAATTGATCAATAAATAACACAAAATATGACCCAAACATTCAATGAAATATTATTTGTTCATAAAAGGAGTGAAGTACTGATACATGCAACAATGTAGATGAACCTCAAACACGTTATGTTAAATGAAAGCTACCAGACATGAAATGGCACATACTGTATGATTCTATTTATATGAAATACTCAGAATAGGCAAAGCAGATTTATTGTCAGGGGATGGAGAAATGATGAGTGACTGCTTAATGGATACAGGACATACTTGTTGAAGTGAGAGGGGTGAAAAAAATAATTTACAAGAAGTGGTGACTGCATAACATTGTGAATGTACTAAATACCTATAAATTCTATATTTTAAAATTTATGTATATTAATTTTATGTTGTGTGGATGTTACTTCAATGAAAAATAAAAAGAAATAGAGATAACAGAAATTGGTGCTTGCACAAATATAAGCATAGTACATGTACTCATCAACCAGACTAAAAACCTCAAGATTCACAAGGCATTAGTAAGAATACACAAAAAGGTGTTACCTCAGAAGTGGGGAATAATAAGACTTGTAATTAATACTTCTTTGTTGCCATTTAACAAAGCAAGACCCAAAAGGTATTTAATCACAGCTTAGAGCAAAGCTCGAGAATACTTACAGGACTCTAAATAGATACAATATCCAACACAGATAAAATTAACCATGTCTAGAATCCAATAAAAATTACTAGTAATGAAAAGAAAACATGATCCCTTATGGAGAAAAAAAAATAAAATGAATCAAAACCAATGCAGACTGGCACAAATGTTAGAAATAGCAGATAGAATTAAAAAATTCTAAAATTAAAATTAATTTTAATTCTAAAATTAAAAAGTACAATTATTAGTATTAGAATTAAAAGCAATTTTAGATTAGAATAGATTTTAGATTAGATATCTAATCTAAACTTATTTTAACTCTAACATAATATAATTGCATATTCTAGCAGAATGTTAGAATATGTAATATGTTATAATATGCAATTATGTTGTAATTAAAAGCTATAAGTATCTTTCACATAATCAAAGAATTAAGTAGATATAAGAGAGGAAATAAGAAAAACTTTAAACTACTAGCAATATCACTTTTATCTCTAGAAGCCTGAGATAAAAAATACACTATGTGAAATTAATGGAAAATTAGATATTGCAGATGAACATATTAATGAATTAAAAATTGAGTAATAGAAACTATACAAAAACAAGGAGAAAAGCAAATTTTCTATACTAAAACAGTGAACTAAACATCAGTGAATTAGGTGGCAGTTTTAAGTAGCCTTATATGTATGTAATTGGACTTCTTAAAAGAGAGAAGAAGAAAAAGAATACATACTTGAAGAAAAAAATGACCAAAAATTTTCAAATTTGATTTTTAAAAGACTACAAATGTAAGAAGTCTAATAAAACTGACAAGACTTGAAAGTCAAATCAAGAACAAACTGTCATTCACAATTGCTACAAAGAGAATAAAATACCTAGGAATACAACTAACAAGGAACATAAAGGACCTCTTCAAAGAGAACTACAAACTACTGCTCAACGAAATAAGAGAGGACAAAAACAGATGGAGAAACATTCCATGTTCATGGTTAGGAAGAATCAATATCATGAAAATGGCCATACTGCCCAAAGTAATTTACAGATTCAACGCTATCCCTATCAAGCTACCAATGTCCTTCTTCACAGAACTGGAAAAAACCACCTCAAACTTCATATGGAACCAAAAGAGAGCCCGCATAGCCAAGTCAATTCTAAACAAAAAAAACAAAGCGGGAGACATCACACTACCGGACTTCAAACTATACTACAAGGCTACAGTAATCAGAACAGCATGGTACTGGTACCAAAACAGAGATATAGACCAATGGAACAGAACAGAGGCCTCAGAGGCAAAACAACATATCTACAACCATGATCTTTGACAAACCTGACAAAAACCAGCAATGGGGAAAGAATTCCCTGTTTAATAAATGGTGTTGGGAAAACAGGCTAGCCATTTGCAGAAAGTAGAAACTGGACCCCTTCCTGACACCTTACACTAAAATTAACTCCAGATGGATTAAAGACTTAAACATAAGACCAAACACCATAAAAACCCTAGAAGAAAATCTAGGCAAAACCACTCAGGACATAGGTGTAGGCAAGGACTTCATGACCAAAACACCAAAAGCATTGGCAACAAAAGCCAAAATAGACAAATGGGACCTAATCAAACTCCACAGCTTTTGCATGGCAAAAGAAACAGTCATTAGAGTGAATCGACAACCAATAGAATGGGAAAAAAATTTTGCAGTCTACCCATCTGACGAAGGGCTGATATCCAGAATTTACAAAGAACTAAAGCAGATTTACAAGAAAAAAACAAACAAGCCCATTCAAAAGTGGGAAAAGGATATGAACAGACACTTTACAAATGAAGACATACATGAGGCCAATAAACATGAAAAAATGCTCATCATCACTGGTCATTAGAGAAATGCAAATCAAAACTACATTGAGATACCATCTCACGCCAGTTAGAATGGCGTTCATTAAAAAATCTAGAGACAACAGATGCTGGAGAGGATGTGGAGAAATAGGAACACTTTTACACTGTTGGTGGGAGTGTAAACTAGTTCAACCATTGTGAAAGACAGTGTGGCAATTCCTCAAGGACATAGAAATAGACATTCCATTTGACCCAGCAATCCCATTACTGGATATATATCCAAAGGATTATAAATAGTTCTACTATAAGGACACATGCACACAAATGTTCATTGCAGCACTGTTTACAATAGCAAAGACCTGGAACCAACCCAAATGCCCATCGATGATAGACTGGACAGTGAAAATGTGGCACATATACACCATGGAATATTATGCAGCCATCAAAAACGATGAGTTCGTGTCCTTTGTAGGGACATGGATGAGCCTGCAAACCATCATTCTCAGCACACTGACACAAGAACACAAAATCAAACACCGCATGTTCTCACTGTTAGGCGGGTGTTGAACAATGAGAACAGGTGGACACAGGGAGGGGAGCATCACACGCTGGGATCTGTTGGGGGGAAATAGGGGAGGGACAGCTGGGGGTGGGGAGTTGAGGAGAGATAGCATGGGGAGAAATGTCAGATATAGGTGAAGGGGAGAAAGGCAACAAATCACACTGCCACGTGTGTACCTATGCAACAATCTTGCATGTTCTTCACATGTACCCCAAAACCTAAAATGCAATAAAAAATAAAATAAAATAAAATAAAATAAAATAAAAAATAAAAAATACTGACAAGAAACATTACACAAATTATACCAAAGCATATGAAAATAAAATTTCTAAAAAACAGTGATGAAATTTTAAAAGTAGCCAGAAGAAAGAGGACATGCTATATGCAGAGCCACAAAGAAGAGCCTACCAAATTTCTTATTGAAGACAAAATAATTAAGGAGGAAATGAAGCAAAATACCTATGGAAAGAAAATTAATAACTGACAATATAGAATTCTATATTCACAGGCAATATTTTTCAAGTGAGAGTGAAATAAGGACTTCTCCAAACATACAAAAAAATTGAATAGTCCATCCCCAAACAGACTTACACTTTATGAAATGTAAAAGGAAGCCCTTCAAACAGAAGAAAAATTACAGTTGATAGGAATATGGATCTAAGCAAAGAGGGGAAGAGTACCAAAAATGACAACTGCATGGATAAATATAAGAATTTTTTATTATTTAAATTTTTAAAGATGATCAATAGTTTTAAAAAGAATAATATAAATATAGTTTAGGATTTATTACATAAATAAGGTAAAATATATGTTCATAAGTGCACAAAGATCAGGAGGGGAGGAGCGGGATTGTATTATTGCAAACTTCTTACAATCTAAGTGGTATACCATCACATGAACATAAACTCTGATGAGTTAAGAGTATGTACTCTAAAAGCACAAAGCTATAAAGTATGAAATAACCTCTACAATAACAAAAGAGTTATAGTCACTAAGTCAACAAAGAAGATAAAAGAAAATAATAACATGATGACAAAGCATTATACTCTCTTCAAGATGGCTAACAATAATGACTAATAGTAATACTAATAAAATAATAGCATAGAGTGCTGCAAAGAATGTGGAGCAATAGGAACTTCCAGATATATTGTTACTTTCAGAAACATTTGGCAGTATCTAATAAAGATGAACATATACACACTTTGATAGAATAATTTTATATATATAATAAAATTTATGAATCATTTTTAAGAAAGTAAAAAGCTTAAAAAGAAAAATATCCATCAATATTGAATGGATCGATTAAATGTAGCATATTCACACAATGAAATATTGTAAAGCAATGAGAGTAAGTACGATATGCTACATGCAATCACTAATAAATTTCACAGATATTACTGAACTAAACATGGAACAGACATGGAGTACATTCAATGTAATTCCATGTATGTACAATTCTACAGAGCTAAAAGCCTGGCTAGTAATCTTTTGTGGTTAGTTATGACTGGAGTTGAGAAGGCACTTTCAAGATGCTCATGATGGTGTATTTCCTTAAATGGATGGTGGTTACACAGAGATATTCACTTTATTAGAACTCATCATTTATGGATGTGTACTTTGTGCATATTATACATATTTTTAAAATTCCTTAAAATCACAGAGTTGAAGTTGTATGTCCACACAGCTAGTGTAGGACGTATAAGGCAGCTGGCAAATTGGTCACTCACCTAACAATTTGAAGTGTACAATACTGTTTTGTCTGCTTTAGAGCTTGTAATAGTGAGATCTGGGAAGTTAAGTTGATATGTAATGGGAAAGACCACATTCCACAATTCCCAATGGGATTTAGTCATGAAGAAATTCTATATTGACCCACCTGAGAATTATTCATTCTATGTTGATCCACCTGAGAATCATTCCCTTAAATTCCCTCAAGAAAGCTGCTTTTGGGATGGCAGAGGTTATTTAGCCAAGTCATGGGAATGACCCTGAAATTGTCTACATTTTGCAATTGAATCACCATCAAATCTTAAATGCAAGCTAATTCTTTCAAAATTATTTCAGTTAAATTCCAAATGTGTTGCTCAAATATCTAGGTATAACTAACTTCACCTTTTTGAGTATGAATTGGACTTTTAGCTACAGTATACCTATCAGTGTATGATTACTTTAGTGCTACATAACTTAATCCAGCTGTCTCCTGCTGTGGCATGCAGGAGTGGCTATGTATTAAATAAAATCAAATCAGGTAAACTTTATTGCCCTTGCACAGGAGAACTAACAGAATGCACTTTCTCTCTTTGAGAGAGTTGAATTAAGGACAGTGGGGATCATCTTATTGCATCATTCTTTGTTATTTTCTTTACAAGCTGCAGCTTTCAGATTTCATGTTGTTGGTTCCCAGAGCTTATTTGAGTCACTAACACTCATTAATGAAAATGCAAAATCTTCAGTCATCATTATGCAAACTGTCAGATTTATCTCTATAGGTTTGCATTTTCCACGAATCAAAAAGAACTAATTTAATAGCATTATCTAACAGTTTACTCAACCACACAGACCAACACATATACAAATTATCACTATGAATTCTAATTGGTGCTAAAATATAGAAATCACAATTCATTTATCACAATCTACTCTCTATAGGGTTATTGCAGTTTGTTAAGAGCAGAATCCATGCCCTGCTCTGAAAAATAATCAAAGAGAATTTTATTTTTTACAGTGACCTCATCTGTAGGCTCTATTTCAGACTATGATATAACTGAGATTCTTAACATGGAGTTTATAGACCCACTGGGTTGATTTCAAAAGCTTCATGAAACCCATAAAATATCCATTAATTACTCATATTGTTGCTGGCAAATTCTGTATACAGAAGATAAATAACTTATACATGATTTTCAAGATATCCTATGATACAATTTGGCTATGTTCCTACCCAAATCTCATTCTGAATCACAGTTCCCATTATTCCCATGTGTTATGGGAGGGACCTGGTGGGAGATAATTGAATCATGGGGGCTGATCTTTCCCATGCTGTTCTTGTGATAGCGAATAAGTCTCACAAGATATGATAGTTTTATAAAGGGGAGTTTCCCTGCACACGCTCTCTTGTCTGCCTCCATGTGAGATGTGACTTTGCCCCTCATTTGCCTTCTACCATGATTGTCAGATCTCCCCAAC
Source organism: Plecturocebus donacophilus (assembly GCA_004027715.1). NCBI lineage: Eukaryota > Metazoa > Chordata > Mammalia > Primates > Pitheciidae > Plecturocebus > Plecturocebus donacophilus. Next base: position 62,009 of record PVKP010010407.1, read on the forward strand.
CATATGGTACTGTGAGTCAATTAAACCTTTTTCCTTTATAAATTACTTACTCTCTGGCGTGTCTTCATTAGTAGTGTGAGAACAGACTAACACATGCTATGATTCTGTAAGATTAACAAACATAGACTCATTTCTAGACTGGTGCCATTAAAATAAGATCCAGATCCTGACTCCCTTCCCCTCTCAATGCACCTATTTCATCTATGTCTAGTGTCCCCTCTCAACTGCAATTGCTGAAAGACACCTTGTTTTGTAATAGCTGCAGGGTCCTGAATCTCATGGCTCTCTTATTAGGCATAAACATGCTTTTGATAAAATTCAACAATTTATTGAATATATAAAATCCATTGACACTATGTTAGGTGCTGTGGTAAACATCTATGTAGTAGGGTTTTCAATACACATAAAAGAGTGCTATGCCCCAAAATACAATCTGCAATTTCCCCTAATTTTACAGGAAAATATTCAGAATTTACGTCCTGTACAAGAGACAAATTTTCCAAAAGAAGAAACAAATTAAGCTGGTAACAAATTTTATTCATTTCATCAAATAAGATTTTTCCCTTCTCTACAGGAAGCTAAGATTAGTTAACTCTAGATAAACTGAGAAAGTAGTCATTCATTCAAAGTATGTGGCATAAATAAGAATGGGCAAATTTGAGTTGGATATAAATTAGGAGCAGAAGAGCATGGATCTTATCCATCTCAAGCTGTAGAAAGTTTCTAGACATTCAGAACAAAAGTGGCCAGAAGTGAAAAGATGTAACCATAAAGATAAGAAAGTAAATTTTCTTAGTCTCCTTCATGTGGTTTTGTGAAGACATAAGTAACTATGAATATATATAGAAGAAGTCCATCCTTAAAATGGGCTTTCAAGTTGCAGAAGTGGCTCTGAGAAGACTATTTTTAGCCACTTTTTACAGCAGTTTTAGATTCACAGCAAAATTGAGAGGAAGTTATAGAGATTTCCCAGATGCCCCCAACTCCACACATGCATAGCTTCCCACGTTAACAACATCCCCCATTCTCATGCATAGCTTCCCATACTATCAACATCCCCCACCATAATGGTATATCTTGTTACAATTGATGAACCTACATTGACACATCATACTCAGCTAAAGTCCATAGCTTACGTTCGAGATCACTCTTGGTGTTGTGCATTCTATGTATCTGGATGAATGTATAATGATATGTACTTATTATGATAGCGTCATACAGAGTACTCTCATTGCCCTGAAAATCCTCTGTGCTCTGCCTAGCAATTCCTGCCCCTATCAACCCCTTGCAACTACTGAATTTTTACTGGCCCTGTAGTTTTGCCTTTTCTAGAATGTCATATAGTTGGGTGATATGGTATATATTTTGTTCTGATTGGGGTTTCCACTTAGTAGTATGCATTTTACTTTTCTCCATGTTTTTTAATGGTTTCATAATTCATTTTTTAGCACTGAATAATATTCCATGGTTTGTATGTACCATAGTTTACCTGTCCACTCATCTACTGAAGGACATTTTGTTGACTTCCAAATTTTGGCAATTATGTTAGATTATGTATGTTTATGTATACGTGTATTATGTGTATATCTGCTTATGTATTCTTATATATAAATGAAACAAATGACAGAAATAATGCAAGAGATGAGAAGCAAGAAGATTATTTTGTTACCATAAGGTATTCACAGTATCCTTAAATTTGTATGCTATTTAAAGGTAGGCTTGGACTAGTTGTAAACGTGTACTGCAAACTCTGGGATGACCTCCAAAATGGTGAAAAAAAAAGTATAACTGATATTCTAAGAAAACAGAGAAAATGAAATCGTATAAAATCTAAGTTAAAACTCAAACACCAGAAAAAGAGTGAAAGACAAAAATGTGAACAACGAACAAAGGCAACTAATATAAAACAGTAGCAAGTATTTATTTAACTATAACCATAGACATAGCTGTACTGCCTATGTACTTGTACTGCCAATGATCTAAATGTACCAATTAAAAGACTAAGATTATTAGAGTGGATTTTAAAAGTGGCTGTAATAATTCATATTCAAGTTTTTTTGTAAACATAAGTTTTCAGTTTTGTGTGGTAAATACCAAGAAACTGCCTGATGGTAAAATTATGATTAGTCTTAAAAGAAACTGCCAAATTGTATTCCAAAGTGACTGCACCATTTTGAATTCCTACCAGCAATGAGTGAAATTTCATGTTATTCCTTATTCTTCTCATCAATTTGTCAATGATCTGGATTGTGTCCATTCTTACAGTTGTGTAGTAGTAACTCATTGTTTTAATTTGAATTTAACATATGATGAGGAGATTCTTTCAACATAATTCTTTGCCATATATATATACATTATATACATATACATATATGTATACACCTTCTTGGGTAAGATGTGCTTTAAGGTCTTTGGCCTATTTTTTAATTCAGTTATTTCTTTTCCTATTGTTGATTTTTAAAAATTTTATTGGTCCTGGTGCAGTGGTTCATGCTGTAATCCCAGCACCTTGGGAGGCTGAGGTGGGAAGATCTCTTGAGGCCAGGAGTTCAGTACCAGCCTGGGCAATAAAGCAAGACCTTGTCTCTACCAAAGAAAAAAAAAAAAAAACCTAGGCATGCCTGTTGTCCTCACTACTCAGGAGGTTTGAGCCCAAGAGTTAAAGGCTGCAGTCAGCTATGATTGTGTCACTGCACTCCAGCCTGGTTAATAGAGCAAGATGAAAGAAAGACAGAAAGAAGGAAAGAAGGAAGGAAAGAAAAGAAAGAAAGAAAGAAAGAAAGAAAGAGAAAAGGAGAGAAGGAGAGGAGAGAGAGAGCAAGAGAAAGAAAGAGAGAGAGAAAGAGAAA
>PVKP010010408.1:0-64729 GCA_004027715.1 Plecturocebus donacophilus
ATGCTAAGGACAGCCAGAGAGAAGGTTCGGGTTACCCACAAAGGGAAGCCCATCAGACTCACAGCAGATCTCTCAGCAGAAACCCTACAAGCCAGAAGAGAGTGGGGGCCAACATTCAACATCCTTAAAGAAAAGAACTTTCAACCTAGAATTTCATATCCGGCCAAACTAAGCTTCATAAGTGAAGGAAAAATAAAATGTTTTATGAACAAACAAGTACTCGAGATTTCATCACCACTAGGCCTGCTTTACAAGAGCTTCTGAAAGAAGCACTACACATAGTTGGGAACAACCAGTATCAGCCATTCCAAAAACATACCAAAAGGTAAAGAGCATCACCATAATGAAGAACCTACATCAACTAATGGGCAAAACAGCCAGCTAGCATTACCAGAAGCTGCGATTTTTGTCTCTGATAAAACAGACTTTAAAACAACAAAGAACACAAGAAACAAAGAGGGACATTACATGGTGGTGAAAGGATCAATGCAACAAGAAGAGCTAACGATCCTAAATATATACACACCCATTACAGGAGCACCCAGATACACAGGGCAAGTTCTTAATGACTTACAAAGAGACTTACACTCCCACACAATAATAGTGGGAGACTTTAACATTACACTGTCAATATTACACAGATCAACGAGATAGAAAATTAACAAGGATATCCAGGACTTGAACTCAGACCTGGAACAACTAGACTTAACAAATATTTACAGAACTCTCCTCCCCAAATCCACAAAACATACATTTTTCTCAGTAACACATTATACCTATTTTAAAAGTGACCACATAATTGGAAGTAAATCACTCCCCAGCAATTGCATAGCATTTCACAGGTTTAAATAAAATATTGGTTGGCTGCTTATTTGTTATTTTCATCCCCTATTCCTTCCTGTCTCCATTGTTAAGCACAATTATTGACATAAAAGAGGTTTTTAATACCCATTTTTAGACTGCATTCTAGCCTGGGCAATAAAACAAGAATCCCATTCTCTCTCCCTTTCTCTTCCTCTTTCTTTCTCTCTTTCAATCTTTTTTTCTTTCTTTCTTTTTCTGTTTCTTTATTTCTTTCTCCTTTTCTCTCTTTTTCTAAAAAAAAGAAAAGAAAAAAAGTGAAGAATTTTTATCCATGTGTTTTCAAATTCATTCTCTGCCTAAAATAGCAAATCACTGTGGGTGGAAACCTCTGAGCATGTTGTCTTGGAGACTTGATTCCATTTTCACATCTGCCTTGTGAGTTGGGTTTATTTTGGCCTTGAGTGGTATCTGACATTCTAGCCTCCCTTTGGAACTCTCAAAATCCACACTGGCCCACGTGATGTTTACCTGTTATTTAGGTCAACTTTGTGACTAACTTATGTTATCATATGGTGAATTGTTGGGTTTAGATAATCTGTACCTAAATCACACTAACTAAAAAAATATCTCAGGATTCCTTGTTTTATTTCTATAACAATATATATTGGTTTTTATTTTGGTTTTATAATAGAGAAACCTGATAAATGAATATATATCTGCATATATTTAAAAATAAGAGGTGGAAATAGAGTGGGATCAGAAGAAAAATTAACTCACTACAGTCAATGAAATGTTCTGCAGACCCAGATAGTATGCAGAAGTATCGATTTCATATTTGAAAATACAAATTCTAATGAAAATGACTTTTCAAAATTTCATTCTGAGTATCAGTCTAAAGAGAAGAAATTTTCACAATTAGGCCTGACACAAAACTTCAAGCGTATACAGACTTATTCTATTTTCTGGTTTTTGGAGACTGAAGAATTTTGCTGTAGCATCACTTGATTTAAAGGAGCTAGAATACGAATCTAAATATCAAAATTTTGATTTATGTAATGCAATGGCTTAGCCGTTTTGTGCAATAGACATTTGAATTAATTCTCTTTTTTGAACTAACTCCCATACTAATGTGGATGAATTAATTTCTGAATGACAATTTGTTTCACATAACAAAATGATCAAAATAGCCTAATTGTTTGGAAATGTCTAATTGGTTATTAAAGGTCTACACCTTTAGACATCCAGGCAATGCAGTCTGTTCCTTAGTAGATCATTATAATACTATAAACAAACAAACAAATACATGATAAATGAGAACCATTCATTACCTACTACATGATTGGGTCCACAGCATGTCAGGTTCAGGTGCGTAATAATTTTTTTTTTTAAGAGACAGGGTCTCACTCTATCACTCACAGTAGTATTATCGTAGTTCACTGCAGCCTCAAACTCCTGGGCTCAAGTGATCCTCCCACCTCAGACTCCCAGGTAGCTAGGACTACAGCCATGTGCCACCACATCTGGTTATTTTTTTTAAGAGATAGGATCTCACTACATTGCCCTGCCTGGCTGGTCTCAAACTCCTGGTTTCAAATGATCCTCTTGCCTTGGCCTCCCAAAGCTCCGGGATTATGGGCATAAGCCACTTTGCCCAGCCTATAATACATTTTATAATAACATTTCACAATCAAAGTCAGGTTTTCTTGCATATTGAAGAAATAACGCACTTTTTCAGTCAAAATTTCTAATTAACTGAAAGTTCACTCATATTGATTTCTTTCTTATTGTTCCTAAAATTTATAACAAATTACATGTAAACTTTCAGTACACTCTAAAGAGCAATAGTGACCTGCACTCAGAACAAGAAGGCAGACTTGAAGTTCTTACTTTATCATTCCCACAACCTGGGGCAAGTACATATAGAAGTGGAAAACTTCACATGGGTGCAAAGATGCAATAGCTTGTACTCTAGTACCCATTTGCTTTGGCTTCCAGTTAACTCAAGGTCATATTTTCAGTATTACTTAACTAGGTAAGCTTGCATTCTTGTCTTGACATGTCATTCTAATTTATAGTCTTCTAGTCCTGATTATTTTTATTTATGTTTTTCTCTTTTGCCACTTTTGCTCCTTATAAACTTCCCCCAAATGGTTTTTGGAACAAGGCTTGGATATCAAATTAATGAGATCACAATTGACTTGGTGGACAGATTTATGATTAGCATAGAATATGGTTTGAGATATTAAAAACATCATACACTTTTAGGTTGGCTAGCACTGTGTTGAGCACTTAACAAGTTTAAACAATTATAGCAAGAAATGTATTAAAAGTCTGTCTTCTACACTTCTGATTTGTGGGGACTTTACTATGTGTTAACATTTTATTTCTAGAAATTTCAAATAGTAAGCTTTGACTATTATTCATTCACCTTTATAACTAGAATTTCTAAATACAAACCAGCCTAATTGTACATAAATTTAATAGAAACATGAAGTGACATGATATCCAGCTTCACTAAATTATTTTATAATGTTTACCTTTTTCAGTTTTTTTAAATTTTTAATTGTCATCAAATACACATAACATGAAATGTAGCATCTTTTTGTGTCTACATTTTTAAGTCTAAATTCAGAGACATTAAGTATGTTTATATTGTTACACTACCATCACCATCATCCATCCACAGAATTCTTTTTGTCTTGCAAAATTGAAACTCTGCTTCATTTTTTTTTTCTTTTTAATAATCCTTTTCACAGGTACCTACAAAACAATCAGATTACATCCATCTCCATCTATGCTTTCAGAGGACTGAACAGGCTTACTAAACTGTAAGTACCAGTGTGAATTAATTTGCCCATTCCACAGTAGTCTGACAGCCTGGACTATTCCAATGCAATCCAGCCTCCCTGTCCATGACAGTGCCAAGGAGCCATGCAAGTGATGCCGAAGGGGCAGTAGAGCCCCGCGGCTAAGAGCGTGGGATTGTGATTTAGACAGGCTTCAGTACGAGTCCTGATTGCCTTACTTGCTAAGGGTGTGACCTTGAGCAATTTAGATTCCTTTTTTTTTTTTTTTTTTTTTTTTGCGATCAAGTCTCACTCTGTCACCCAGGTTGGAATGCAGTGGTGTGATCTCAGCTCACCGCAACCTCCACTTCCCTGGTTCAAGCAATTCTCTGCCTCAGCCTCCTGGGTAGCTGGGATTACAGGTGCCCGCCACTACACCTGGCTATTTTTTTTTTTTTGTATTTTTAGTAGAGATGGGGTTTCACCATTTTGGCCAGGCTAGTTTTGAACTCCTAACCTCATGATCCACCCACCTTGGCCTCTCAAAGTGCTGGGATTACAAGCGTGAGCCACCGCGCCCAGCCAATTTATTATATTCCTTTCTAAGCATTAGTTACTTTTACTATAAAATATGAATTATAGTAGTTCCTACCTCAGGGATGTTGTAAGAATCAAGAAATTTCGTGGGAAGCATTAGGCACATTGGGCCTGACACATACTAAGAATTCAATATATATTCACCATGGTGACAGGAGTGATGACTGAATGAATGTAGACAAAGTAAAGCCTGATGCAGCCAGACAGGGTGGCTCATGCCTACAATCCCAGCACTTTGGGGGACTAAGGGGTGAAAATCCCTTGAGCCCAGGGGTCTGAGACAGCAGTGTGCTAGGATTGCCCTACTGGACTCCAGCATCCAACGTGAGCCATAGACCAAGACCCTGTCTCTGAGGGAAAAAAAAAAAAAAAAGACTAATGATGACATTTGTGAAGAAGAAGAAAAACCCAAAGAATTGCCCGTTCAATTACTATTTTTTCACTAATCCCACTTTTAAAAATGTATGAATACTGTAAGGTTAAAGAAATAAAGCTATTTGTGGTAAAATATACAAAATATAAAATTCACCATTTAACCACTTTTAAGTAGACAGTTCAGTGGCATTAAGTACAATCACATTATTATGCAACCATTGTCACCATCCACCTCCAAAACTTTTTCATCCTCCCCAACTGAAACTTTATATTTGTTAAATAATAATTCTTCGTATCTCTCTCTTCCTGTTTCCCCCTCTCTCAAACCCCTGACAATCATCATTCTACTTTCTGTACTTATTAAGTACTCTAAGTACTTCATATAAGGAGAATCATAAAATATTTAGCTTTTTGTGTCTGGCTGATGTCACTTAGCAGAATGTCTTTAATGTTCATGCTGTAGCATGTATCAGAATTTCCTTTTTTAGGGCTGAACAATGTTCCATTGTACTTATAGACCACATTTTGTCTAACTGTTTGGCTGTCATGAATAATGTTGTGAATAACTGTTGGCTGTTGTGAGTAATGCTGCCATCAACACAGGAATACAAATATCTGTTTGAGTCTCCACTTTCACTTTCATTTCTTCTGGGTATATACCCAGAAGTGGAATTGCTAAGTCGGATGGTAACTCTTTGATTTTTAAGGGACTGCCATTTCATGTGATTTTGATTTTTTTTTTCCTTTTGTTGAGACAGAGTCTCACTCTGTTGCCAGGCCAGAGTGCTTTGGCGTGATCCTGACTCACTACAACCTCTGCCTCTCAGGTTCAAGCTATTCTCCTGCCTCAGCCTCCTGAGTAGCTAGGACTACAGCCATGTGCCACCACACCAGGTTAATTTTTTTTTTTTTTTTTTGTATTTTAGTAGAGACGGGTTTCACCATGCTGGCCAGGATGGTCTCAATCTCCTGACCTCATGATCCACCCGCCTCGGCCTCCCGAAGTGCTAGGATTACAGGAATGAGCCACCGTGCCTGGTCTGATTTTGATTTTTTTAAGGGACATTCTGTTTTCCACAGCAGCTGTACCATTTTACTTTCCAACTAGTGATGTGTAGGAGTTCCAGTTTCTCCACATCCTCACCAACACTTGTTTTCTCATTTCATTTGTTTTGACAATAACTATCCTAATGGGTGTGAAGTGGTATCTTGTTGTGCTTTAAAAAAAAAAAACAGGCTTTCTCAAAGTTCCATTTTATTGAGTTCTGCAATGCAGCATTCTAGAAGTAACTGAAAAGAAATATAACCAAAAATCACGTAAATAAATAACTCCCTTTATTTCCATTTATGTCACCTAGTTTTCTTTATCCTGTTCTCTATCCTAATGCAAGAAACTCATTCCAGTCAGCTTTTTAGCTTGTGGTATCATAATCTGGGATTGAGTGAAGAAGAGCACCTAATAATTCGCTAGCAAAATGGAAGAAGACTGCAGGAGACTCGAAGCCTTAAGGCTAACCACTTTAGCCATGCCCTCTTCCCTTCTGCCCTATCCCTGCTCTTTTGCGTCTTAGCAAAGTACGCAGCATCAATATTGGAGTCACTCTCATCAGGCTCCTGATTGTCTTCTTTCCATATATATTTGCAAAATCTGCTAAACACCATCTGTTTGGCTTAACATTCACTGGATGTGGAGGAAGCTCTTGAAAGGCGGTATGGAACTGGAGCGTAAACTTTAAAGTGTTCTCCATCTCTTTTCATAGCTTTTCTATAGCGCCAGAATATTGTTGACCATTAAAGACGCCACATATTTCTAGTTAAATAATCATTAGATATCTGCTGATTTATGGATCTAAATAATCATTAGATCCATAAGTATTCATTAACCCTTAAAGAGTCCAGGTATTTTAGGTAGACACCACCACAAGGGCATAGAAAGATAAATCAGTCTTGCTCTTTCTAAGTAGTTATGCCTTGGTGTTTCGGGTAGATCACTGAGCTACCACTGGGGAGAGGCAGGATTCCTGTTCTCTAGAACTTTATGATCTAAGATGGGAAAACAATGCCAACATATATACAACATTAGAGAACCATTTTTTAAAAGTACTTAAGTTCCAAACCTGTGTTGCTGAACCCAGAACTGCTATGACAGTTCACTGAAAGGAGTGATTATCTCAGGTCCAAAGCAGTAAAGGACAGCTCTGAAAAATAAAGAGAACTGGGCTAAACAGATGGGCATAGGGAGCAATAGTGGATCAAATGCCTTTTGCCAGGAGGGTTTTTGTATAAGAGAACCCCCTGAGGTTGTAAGTCATTTCTTACGCCTTACTGTGTCCACCTGGGCTCCAGGTTTGCAAAGGAGGAAAGAAAGACGCTCTATCATGGGGTACCATTGCTCACTACCATTAAGCAAAAGTCAGACCTGGCAAGGGAGAACAGATTCTGGCAGGAGAAATTTTACAGGATGTTTACTCAAGATATGAACGAGTGAAGAGAGAGAAATGTTACAGGATGTTTACTCACGATATGAAAGAGTGAAGGAGAGAAATCAGTGTGAATCATGTATTAGTGGAAGTGAAACTTGAACTCTTATTTGCATATGAATCATAAGCAGAAAGGAAAAGGGAAAGAGGGAAGAAATTGGAGTAAGAGGCTTGAGCAGAGACACCGTTATAAAACATAATGTGTGCTGAGTATTACAACCATAGGAAGTAGATAGTGATATTATCCCCATTTTAGAGTTGGGGAAGCTGAGGTTTACAGGAATTCATTGCTTGCTCAAGCTCACTGTTAATAATTGTTAATATCAAACTGTTTCATAACAGATTTAGTGCAGTGAATTGCTACACTAATGAGAGTGAGACAGGAGTGAACATGGCAAGAAGAGATCAACACAATAGAACAGAGAGTTATTTCACTTTGCAGAAGAGTGGGAGGTAAAGGTGGCAGAGTCAAACTCTTCAGCAAGGCATGCAATACCCTTTTGTCCCAAACAGTCCGCTGCCTGCCTCCTAGATTTTTCTCCTTTCTCTCCTCATAGCCTCTTCACGGTGAGGCCCCACTGAATTACCTGGTGATTTCTTGTCACTCTCATACCTCTTGCTTTTGCATAAGCTATTTCCTCTGCCTAGAATAGCTCCTGCGCATTTTTTGCTTTGTGAATTTCATGTCTTCATCCGAGACCCTTCTCAATTGTGCCTCTGTTTAGTAAAGGCTTCTCCTGTCTCATTCCTCCACCCTCTGCGGTCCCCATCCCTAGCAAAGCTGGGTGCTTTCTCCTCTGTGATGGCAGAGCAACCATGCATTAGACACTTCCCTCTGCATTCCCTGACATTACAAAGTTATGTGTTCATATGCTGTGGCCTCTCCAGACTCAAAGCCTCTTAAAGAAAGGGATGGCATGCTTAGCACAGCGCTATGGAGTAAGTATTCAAAATAGGTTAATGAATACATGAATAGATGAATGAATAGATTAATTATGAGGAAATGTAAAACTAGATATGATAAGGTAATGATAGCAGTTCTTAGAGAGTCAAAGACAGGGAAGTGGCATGATGAGAATGCTATATAAAAAATTTTAAGATGGATGATTATTGTTTTTACTTTCCTTATTGTAAGACATCAAAAGATACAAATTTATTGCAGTCATTTCTCCTTTTCCAGGTATCTCAGTCATAACAGAATAACCTTCCTGAAGCCGGGTGTTTTTGAAGATCTTCACAGACTAGAATGGCTGTATGTTTAATTTATGTGGTATTTTATTGCACTGCTTTTTTAGGTTCTAAAGATATATAAATGAATTAATTTTTTTCTTCTGGCTGGCAGGATAATTGAAGATAATCACCTCAGTCAAATTTCCCCACCAACATTTTATGGACTAAATTCTCTTATTCTCTTGTAAGTACTAATCTAAAGCAAATATTTCAATCAAAGGAGAAGACATGAATAAAAATTAATGCTTAAATTTAATATCATTAAATTTGAAATGGTGAAAACCCCAAAAAGGCCTATTAAAAAAAAAAAAAAAACTTTTCTTCATCATATTCTATAAGGCTATTTATAGTTACAACAATTTTAAGAGATTTTCTGTCTTCTAGAATATCAGCCCATAAAAACTAAATACATTCTCACCCTCACATTTTATCACAATATTCTTAAGCACATCATTACCGTTCTATACAGGCAGCCCTCAAGGATATTGTGGGTTTGGTTCCAGACCACTGTAATAAAGCAAATGTCACAATAAAGCAAGTCACACAAATTTTTTTGGTTGCCCAGTGCACATAATGAAATTATATTTACACTATACTGTAGTTGAGTGTGCAATAACGTTATGTCTAAAATTATGTATACCATAATTTTAAAATACTTTCTTGCTCAAAAGTGCTAACAATCACCTGAGTTTTCAGTGAGTCGTAATCTTTTTCCTGGTGGAGGATCTCATGTTGATGTTGATGACCGCTGACTAACCAGAGTTGTGGCTGCTGAAGGCTGGGGTGGCTGTGGCAATTTCTTAAATTAAAATAACAATGAAGTTTGCCTTATTGATTGACTCCTAATTTCATGATCGATTTCTCTATAGTATGCAATGCTATTTGCTAGCATTTTACCCATAAGAGAAATTCTTCCAAAATTGAAGTCAATACTCTCAAATCCTGCCATTGCTTTATCAAGTAAGTTATGTAATATTCTAAATACTCTGTTGTCATTTCAACAGTGTTTGCAGCATCTTTACTAGAAGTAAATTCTATATCAAGAAGCCACTTTCTTTGCTCATCCATAAGAAGCAACTTCTCATCTGTTCAAGTTTTCTCATGAGGTTGCAGCAATTCAGTCACATCTTCAGGCTCCATTTCCAATTCTAGCTCTCTTGCTATTTCCACCACATCTATAGTTACTTCTTCCACTGATGTCTTGAACCCTTCAAAGTCACCCACCAGGGTTGGAATCAACTTCTTCCAAACTCCTGTTAATATAAATGTTTTGACCTTGCTTCTATGAATCACAAATGTTCTTAATGGCATCTAGAATGATGAATGCTTTCTAGATGGTTTTTAACTGACTTTGCCCAAATTCATCAGAGAAATCACTATCTATGGCATCTATAGCCTTACAAAATGTATTTTTTAAATAATAAGACTTGAATGTTAAAATTACTTTTTGATCCATGGGCTGCAGAACAGATGTTGTGTTAGCAGGCATGAAAACAACATGAATCTATTTGTACATCTCCATCAGAGTTCTTGGGTGACCAGGTGCATTGTCAATGAGCAGTATATCTTGAAAGGAAATCTTTTTTCTCTGAGCAGTAGGTTTCAAGAATGGGCTTAAAATATTTAGTAAACCATGCTGTAAACAGATGTGCTGTGATCCAGGCTTCGTTGTTCCGTTGATAGAGCATAGGCAGAGTAGATTTACCATAGTTCTTGAGGGCCCTAGGATTTTTGGCATGGTAAATGAGCATTGACTTCCACTTAAAGTCACCAGCTGCTTTTGCCCCTAACGAGAGTCAGCTTGTCCTTTGAAGGTTTGAAGCTGGACATTGACTTCTCCTTTCCAGCTATAAAGTCTTGTAGGGTATCTTCTTTCAATAGAAGGTTGTTTCATCTACAGTGAAAATCTGTTGTTCAGTGGAACCACCTTCATCAGTGATCGTAGCTAGATCTTCTGGATAACTTGCTGCAGTTTATGCATTAGTACTTCTTGCTTCACCTTGCCATTTTGTGTTATAGAGACAGCTTCTTTCCTTTCCTCATGAATCAATATCTGCTAGCTTCAAACTTTTTTTCTGCAGCTCCCCCACCTCTCTCAGCCTTCATAGAATGAAGTAGACTTAGGTCGTGCTCTGGATTAGGCTATGGCTTAAAGGAATATTGAGGCTGGTTTGATCCTCTATTCAGACCCCTAAAACTTTTTCCATCAGCATTAAGGCTGGCTCGCTTTCCTATCATTTGTGTGTTCATTGAAGTAGGACTTTTAATTTCCTTCAAGAATTTTCCATTGCATTGACAACTTGGCTAACTGATACATGAGGCCTGGTTTTTTACTTAGGTTTCAAAATGCCTTCCTTACTATGCTTAATCATTTCTAGCTTTTGATTTAAGGTGAGAAAGTATATGAGCAGTGTATCTTGAAAGGAAATCTTTTTTCTCTGAGCAGTAGGTCTCAAGAGTGGACCTAAAATATTTAGTAAATCATGCTGTAAACAGATGTGCTGTCATCCAGGCTTTGTCGTTCTGGTATATGGCACAGGCAGAGTAGATTTAGCATAATTCTTGAGGGCCCATAATTCTTGTGGGACTTTTTCTTTTATTTGAACAATTAGAGACCACTGTAAGGTTATTAACTGGCTTAATCTCAGTATTGTGTTTCGGGGAATAAAAAGGCCCAAGGAAAGAGAGAGAGAAGGGGGAATTGCTGGTTGGTGGAGTGAGCAGAACACACACAACACTTATAGATTAAGATTGCTGTCTTGGCTGGGTGCAGTAGCTCATGCGTATAATCCCAGCACTTTGGGAGACCAAGGCAGGCGAATCATCTGAGGTCAGGAGTTCAACACCAGCCTGACCAACATGATGAAACCCTGTCTCTACTAAACATACAAAATTAGCTGGGCGTAGTGGCACATGCCTTAGGAGTCTGAGGCAGGAGAATCACTTGAACCTGGGAGAGAGAGGTTGCAGTGAGCTGAGATCATGCCATTGCACTCCAGCCTGGGCAACAAGAGTGAAACTCCATCTCAAAAAAAAAAAACTCCTGTCTTATATGGCCACAGTTTGTGATGCCACAACAACTGCGATAGTAACCTCAAAGATGACTGATCACAGATCACCACAAACAATACAATGATAAGAAGTTTTATGGCTGGGCAGGGTGGCTCATGTCTGTAACCTCATGCTTTGGGAGGTCAAGGAGAGAGGACAGCTTAAGGCCAGGAGTTTGAAACCAACCTGGGCAATATAGCAAGACCCCATCCCTACCAACACAAAATTTGTTTTTAGTTAGCAGAGCAAGTTGGTGCATGCCTGTAGTTCCAGCTGCTCAGGGGGCTGAAATAGGAGGATCACCTGAGCCCAGTAGATTGAGGCTGCAGTGCACCATGATTACACCACTGCACTTCAGCCTGGAAAACAGGGCAAGACCCCGACTCAAATGCAATATCTGCAAAGTGTAATAAAGCAAAACACAATAAAACAAGGTGGACCAGGTGCAGTGGCTCATGCTTGTAATCCCAGACCTTTAGGAGGCCAAGGTGGGTGGATCATCTGAGGTCAGGGGTTCAAGACTAGCCTAGCCAACATAGTGAAACCCCTTGTCTACTAAAAATACAAAAATTAGCCGGGCGTGGTGGTTCATGCCTGTAATCCCAGCTACTTGGGAGACTGAGGCAGAAGAATCACTTGAACCCAGAAGGCAGAGGTTGCAGAGAGCCAAGATCGCGCCACTGCACTCCAGCCTGGGCGACAGAGTGAGACTCCGTCTCAAAGAAAAACAATTAGAGGGGAAAGACAACTAATTTAGTGGATTTTTGTGGTTTCATAAGAATAATAATAGTAATACCATGTTTGAACCAAGATGAAAAGAGAACCAGAAAAATGTTATTTGTTTATCTTTTCCTTTTTTAGAGTCCTGATGAATAATGTCCTCACCCATTTACCTGATAAGCCTCTCTGTCAACACATGCCAAGACTACACTGGCTGTAAGCAATTGTATCTTTATTTTTAAAGAACTCAACTAAATTTTCTGTTTTTACCTAATTCATTTCAGATGTAAGATTGTTTTAGGGTTTTTTTTTAATGATAAGGTTTTTAGTATCATGTCACTTTTTCTCAAACTGCTGTAACATGATTTTTATGTTAAACATCTACATTATCTAAACTAACTTCTCTAAACTCTCAGCAACAGAAAAATCTCAAAAAAAAGTATATATATAATATATATATATATACACATATATATACACATAATATATATATTATATACATTATATATATTATATGTATATATATGTGTATATAATATATATAATGTATATAATATATATATTATGTGTATATATATGTGTGTGTATATATATATATATATATATATATATATGTGCTGGAGCCAGGAAGAAGAAAGACAGAGGGAATGTCACAGATGTTATATAGAGAGAATCTATATAACATCTCCCACTTTCCCTGCTGATATACTCACCTACTAATTTCGCACAGAAAGACTAAGTCATTTTAATTTCACTCTTAAATTCTGAATAATAAGAGTATGATATTTAGCATTTATTTTTAAAAAAATAATCATGATAAAATATGTTCCATGGAATATTTTACACAGTAGCTTTTCTCATAGTAATAAATATCACTCTACCATTCAGAACTCAATCATCCAGTAAATTTGCCTATTTAGAATACAGGTAAAAAATAAAAGGAAGAAATAACCAAAATAACTATTAACAAGTTCAATCAACAAACTGCATATGCAGTATCATGTGAAAACTCCCTCTGTCTCTTATTTTATATGAAATCTCACAAATTGGTTGTTTTATTTCTAAGCTCATAGCAAACTAGAAATGTCAAAGTACAAGGAAGAGGAAAAGTTAGAGTCAGAAGCATTGATTGTAGTCAGAAGTAACAACTGTCAACTTGATAAAAAAGCATAAGTGAGAAATGCTTTAAAAAGCAAAGACAGTAATTCAAACTGTACTAATTTGCAACCTCTTAGAAAAAAAGCAAACATCCTGAAGAGTTACTAAGTCCAGTAGGCATTTTGGTATGACAATACAATACTGTATAATACATTGAAAACAAGCTAAAGCCATAAAGTAAAGGGTAAATTAAGTTCAATGTCTTTCATTAAAATTGAATTTTGATTCAAATAAATACATTAGCATCTATTACAGGCTCAGAAATCCCAACTCTGTAATGAAGCACAATTGAACAATACTTACATAGTTAGCAATTAAAAATGTGTGCATGGCTGGGCACAGTGGCTCATGCCTGTAATCCTAGCACTTTAGGAGGCCGAGGTGGGCAGATCACAAGGTCAGGAGTTTGAGACCAGCCTGGCCAATATGGTGAAACCACGGCTCTACTAAAAATACAAAAATTAGCTGAGCATGATGGCAGACGCCTGTAGCCCCAGCTGCTCTGGAGGCTGAGGCAGGAGAATCGTTTGAACCTGGGAGGCAGAGGTTGCAGTAAGCCGAGACTCCACCACTGCACTCCAGCCTGGGTAACAGAGCGAGACTCCATCTCAATAAAAAAAAAAAGTGTGCATTTAGACTAGGCGCAACTGTGTGCAGTATTATGTACAGGCAATAGTAAACCTCGCCTTTGTTTTTCAAAAGGCAGGAAAATATACAATATACTTCAGATAAAAATCAAAATGATTAAGACTTATTACTAAAAAAATCGACTTTTAAAATTTTTCTTACTAAAATTTTCATGTCTAGCTATCCAAAACAACTTATTTCATATGAATTCCTGATCGTGAATATTATCCTGATTTTAATGGTAGTAATAATAATGCTTTGCTTTATAATTATTCACCTTTTTTAAAATGAATCATGCTATCTTTACCTTGCACAAACTTTCATTTAGCACAGTATGAACTAGAAAATCTGACAGATGTGTTGGCCAAACATCATTTCAACACTGATTTAGGGGAAAAATACATACAGAATAAAGAGTCAGATTACAGCCCAGGAAATTATGCTGTAAATGCCACAATAAAAGTTGTAAAATTCAAAAAGAAAGAAATATAAGTAATAAGTAAGCATAAGGACACATATGGCAATAGCCAAAGGTGAACTAAAAGTCAAGAAATAAATTTTTCTTTTGAGATGAAATTAAGCAAGTTTATTAGCCAAAAGAGCCAAAATGAAAAGCATGAAAATATAGAAGACAATGGGTATACATAATAGTGCAAAATTCTAAAACACATGGAAAATAATGAAAAATAAAAAATGATCTCTCTCTCTCTCTCTCTCTCTCTCTCACACACACACACACAGAGCAGTGAAAATGAACGAACTATCAGTACTACTTCAGTCAACATGACTCAGTTTCAAGAACATATGAATTACTCAAGAAAAAGTCACAGAAGACTACATATATTACAATTCCATTCCTAGAATATTGTGATTAGGATTAGAAAGCCACAAGACAACAGTACCTCCTCTCTAGCAATAAGAATGAGCTTTGCAATCCACAAAGTCATAATTTTCTGGAGCCCATCAGGAGGCTGCAGTCATAAGTAGCCAAATAAAAGGAATTCTAAGAGGCAACAAGGAGATGTGGGACATACATACTATTTCACCTTTGGCAGAGCACAGGGTGAAGAGTTGGCTGGCATGAAAGCAGGTACAAAGAAAACTGCTGAAACTTTAATAAACTTGTAAGGTTAAGTGTGGGCTAGCGTAGCGCTTTAAAAGAACTGGTAACCCCATATGCAGGGGAAGTTACCTATCTTTAACAGGCTCTTTTTCACTAGTCTCCACCAACTCACAAGAAAAACTAGGAGTAGGTAAAGAAACCAGACAGAGGCCTCATTGATAGCACACAGACACAAAACTCGACCTTCTTCTCTAACCTCATCTCTCTCAGGGAACAAAAGCATTAAGCCTTTGGGAGTGGGACAGAAAACCTTCCTGCACCCAGGGACCAAGCAAAGATCCATTGCTTTCCACAGGAGGAATAGAAACTAGAGCATTCTGCCCCAGGGTACTGGCAAAAAAAAACCTCTCCAGCCTAGGTTCTTGCACTGATCAAAGCAGTGGGTAGTGCCCACTTAGATCATAGCAGGAAATGCTCTTATGAGAGTTTGGCTTCTGGGAAAGGGGGAACAGCAAGGCCGAGACAGTCCTATCCCCAAAAAGGTAAGGAAAAATATGTTTATCGTCAAAAAGTATAAAGCAATCAATAGAACCGGAACCAGCAATAACTCAAATTTTACAGCTTCCAAACAGAAACGTTAAAATACTTATGATTAATAAGTTAAATAATATAGTGGAAAGATGGATAATATGCATGAACATAAGGGAAATATCAGCAAAAAGATGGAAACTACAAAAGAGAAACAAAAAAATATTTCAACAACCTTAGCAGCAGCCTGAACACAGCTAAGGAAAGAATCAGTGACCTTGAAGATAGGTCATAGAAAGCTTTCAAATTGAAACCAAAAGAAAAAAGAGACAAAAATAAAGGCAAAACAGAGACTCCGAAAGCTTCGGGATGATATAATTGTCTAAGAAATGTGTAAATGGAGTCACAGAAAAAAAAAAATAAGGAAGAACAAGACAGAAGACATCGCTGGAGAAATAATAGCCAAGTATTTACTTAAGTTAACATAATAACAACAAACCAGAAATCTAAGAACCTCAGAAAAATCCATGCAGAAGTCAAGAAAAGCTAGATAAATTATAGTCAAACTGCTGAAAATCAAAGATAAAGCAAAGTATCTTAAAGCAATCAGAGAAAATGGAAACATTATACACTGTAAAACAAAGACAAGAAACAACACTAACTTTTTTTTAAAAAGCCAGAAGGACTATGGTAATGTTGGGGAAAAAGATTTCAGAACAAGGACTATCACCAGGGATAAAGAGGGATATCATATAATAATAAAAAGATAAATTAAGCAAAAAGATACAGTAATCCTAAATGAGTAAATAGTTCCAAAATACATAAAGTGAAAACAATAGAACTGTAAAGAGAAATAGTTAAAAGTCAAAGGATATCATTTAAAGCTGACAAATCTTTGGCCAAGCATGGTGGCTCACGCCTATAGTCCCAACATTTTGGGAGGTGGAGGCAGGAGGATTCTTTGAACTCAGGAGTTTGAGACCAGCCTGGGCAACATAGTGAGACCCTCTCTCTATTAAAACACATTTCAAAAAATTAACTGAGCATGGTAGTGTCCGTCTGTGGGCAGTCCCAGCTATTCAGGAGGCTGAAGTGGGAGGATAGCATGAACCTGAGAGATCAAGGCTGGAATGAGCTGATTGTGCCACTGCACTCCGGCCTGTGCAACAGAAGGAGCCCTGTCTCTGGAAAAAACAACGGACAAATCCACAGATTAGGTAGACAGCGGTATTCCCAAGGTGAACACTAATAAAAAGCATGTAATTAACCAATATCATATGGTCAAAGACAGGCAGAGGAGCAGAGAGGAAGACAATGTACACTAATTTTACCATTTCTTAGTATTGTCAAAAGAAAGAAGCCATAGTTCATTGAGTAAAGTTATAAAGATTGCCAATAGAATATACAAACTTTTCTAAATATCGTAAGAAATACATTTTTTAAAACATCATTAAGAAAGATAAATATTTCACAAAAGCATCATGAGATGAAAGTTTTTTAAACCTATGTAATCATATAATAATATTTTTAAATAACAGACTAAAGCCAACTACATTAGTCATATCAATAAATATAAATAGGCTAAACTCACCCATCAAAAGAAAAAAGACTGAGAAAGAAGACCTGAAAAGACATTTCTCAAAAAATACTTATGAATGGCCAACAGGCATATGCAAAAATGTTCAGCATTACTAATCATCAGAGAAATGCAAATCAAAACCACAATGAGATATCGCTTCACACCTGTGAGAATGACTGTTATTAAAAAGACAAGAGATAGCAAGTGTTGACAGGATATGGCAAGAGAGAAATCCTTGTGCATTGTGGATGAGAATGTAAATTAGCATAGCGGTTATGGAAAACATATGGACCTTCCTCTAAAAATTAAAAATGGGGCCGGGCATGGTGGCTCACGCCTGTAATCCCAGCACTTTGGGAGGCCAAGGCAGGTGGATCACTTGAGGTCAGGAAATTGAGACCAGCCTGATCAACATGGTGGAACCCCGTCTCTACTAAAAATACAATTATTAGCTGGCGTAGTGGTGGTTGCCTGTAATCCCAGCTACATAAGAGGCTAGAAAGGAGAATCACTTGAACCTGGGAGGCAGGGGTTTCAGTGCAGCTGAGATCATGCCACTGCACTCTAGCCTGGGCGACAGAGCAAGACTCCATCTCAAAAAAAAAGTAAAACAAAAATAGAACTACGGTATGATCCAGCAGTCCCACTTCTAGGTATATATCCAAAGGAAATTCCATTAGTATGTCACAGAGTTATCTGCACTTACATGTTCATTGCAACATTAGTCACAGTAGCCAAGATATGAATCAACTTTAGTGTCCATCAACAGATGAATGGATAAAGAAAATATGGTAGATATACACAATGGAATAGTAGTCAGTCTTAAAAAAGGAGATCCTGTCATTTTTGATAACATGTATGAACTTAGAGGACATTATATTGAGTGAAATAAGCCAGAGACAGAAAAAAAATACTGCATAATCTCATTTATATGTGGAGTTTTTTTTTAAGTTGAACACATAGAAATAGAAAGTAGAATCATAGCTATGGGGCAGGACGGGGGAATAAGGAGATCTACATATGTACCCTATGATTCAAGGGTACAAGATTACAGTTATGAGATGAATAAGTATACAGATCTAATGAATGGCATAAGGACTGTATTAATAATACCATATTGTATATTGGAAATTTGCTAAGAGGATAGAGTTTAGGTACTCTTACCGTAAAAAAAAAATTATGTAAGGTGATGGGTATGTTAATTTTCTTGATTGTAATAATCATTTTACTATGTACTATATATCAAAATAGGCTATACATCTTTAAAATATACAGTTTTTAAAAGTCTGTCATGTAATTGCAAACAAAAGAAAGCAGGCACCATATATTTTATCTAAGCAGGTGGAATTCCGGCTGATGTGCATTAAACAACACAATGACAT
The DNA here is from genome assembly GCA_004027715.1 of Plecturocebus donacophilus. NCBI lineage: Eukaryota > Metazoa > Chordata > Mammalia > Primates > Pitheciidae > Plecturocebus > Plecturocebus donacophilus. Next base: position 18,381 of record PVKP010010408.1, read on the forward strand.
TTTAATGCTATAACTGCAATTTCCAATAAAAGATATTATATTATGAGTGTATACACACCAAAGAAACTAATATAGCAACCAAAACAAAATAAAATGTAGACATACATAAGCAGTAAGAGATAATCCACCACTTCTCAGTCCATAAAAGATCAAGTAGAACCAAAATAAATAACATAATTAATAAGTTAATTCTAATCAGTGGGTATCAAATTGTAATGCCCTGTCTCAGTAACAGAACAGCTTTCTTTGGGACAGCAATGTAACCAGCTAAAATATTACATTCCCAGACTTCCCTTCATCCACATACAGCATGTGTCTAAGTTCTGACTAAGGAGGTAGAAGTAGTATAGTGCAGAACTTCAGGAAAATCTCCTTGAGGAGAAGGATGCAGGTCATTTCTTTTCCTACTTTATCCAGAAAAAAAAAAAAAAATGAATATGATGGCTGAGCTTTAGCAACATCTTGTGGCGTGAAGACAAGGGCATGTGATCAGTGAATGTGAAAGATCCTGGGTTTCCATCATTCTCAGCAAACTAACACAAGAACAGAAAACCAAACACCGCATGTTCTCACTCATAGGTGGGAGCTGAACAATGAGAGCAGATGGACACAGGGAAGGGGACATCACACACTGGGGCCTGTTGAGGGCAGGCAGGCCAGGGGAGGGATAGCATTAGATGAAATACCTAACGTAGATGCTGGGTTGAAGGGTGCAGCAAACCAGCATGGCACATGTATGCCTATGTAACAAACTTGCACATTCTGCACATGTACCCCAGAACTTAAAGTATAAATTTAAAAAAAAAAAAGAAAATTCCTGAGTTTCTAACAACTTTGTAAAACAACCATATCAGCCCTGAACTGCCCAACTCTAGATTTTTTTTCCTTGGGGAAAAGAACACCAACATCTCTGTGTATTTATGCTATTATAGATGAGTCTCTGTTATATGTATCTGCACCTAATCCTAATAGATATAAACTTGAAAGCAAAGAATGCCCAAAGAACAGTCACCAAAATTGACCATATATTTTAGGCCATACACATACACAAACCAAACTCAAGAAAACAGATGGAGGGATTAGCCTAAAACAGGAGCAGGGTCATCTCTTCCTCTGAGAAGGAGACCAGGTGCATTTCCAGGTAAGTTTACAGATGCCGGGCAGCAAGTCAAGGGCTCTTCCCTTCCTCACCTCAATTTTCTCTGTTAAATAGCAGCCAGAGATGTTGAAAAGGTAGAGGAGGAAGTAGACAGAGGGCAAGATCTGCATGTTTTGAATGTCACTAAAGGACAAGTTGAGGGAGAAAAGAAGATTATAAGTGTTGTCTTTTGCTATTATTGTTATTCAGATTGAAGAACTATCAGTTTTCATTTTCATCCAATTCTATCAGGTATAAAGGGAAAAACAAAATGGTTAGGTTCAGAGGCTCATTAGATAGGAAGAGTGGGTTTAAACACAGAAAAAAAAACCCACCCCCTTGTTAACGCCATTAAAGCTTGGAGCTAGGGAGCAAGAAACAGATTTTTTGTTGTTACTTTGATTTTGTTGTTGTTGTTTTTCCTTTAGCTAAGATGTATGTCACAAACCAGATCCCTGTTTAACAAGGACTAAAACCCCTAACTTTAGGAAGAAAACACACATATTCATTCACATGTAGGCTCATATACATGCCCATAGAAACACATCATACAAATGTAACTCCAAATGTTTTTAGTATTAACGCAGGGGGGGATATAACAGTAAATATATAATTCAAGGTTAAAAAAAACTCAAAATTAAACTACCAATTTAATCAAATGTCCTTAATTTGTTCCCCAATATGTGCCTCTTTTTGATTTTCACAAATTAGTAAATTAGTACTAACAAATATTTTTGCCAGCTTAATAGAAAGCAGTTACATAAGTAACTAAGAGCATGAACTCACCTAAGAGCATTTTGTGAGACCTAAGAGAGCATCACCACCTGGTGGTAGATTCGTGGTAATGATTAGCAATCAAATAGAAGGAAATGGCCAGTCCCTGTCATGGACAACATACATTAGGAGAGGCCAAAAGCTTTAGCCAAACCTAAGACCATAAAAGGTAGCCCTATAAGTGCTCAGCTACCAACTTAATAGACTAACAGAAATTCTTCTTTGGAAGGGTGATCTAGAATCCACATTTAAGATTCTAATATAATATCCCATGTAGTACAAAAATCCTGTCTACGAAACTATAGAGATATGATACATTGTCTGTGTTATATACCTGTAGTAAAAAGAAACTTCTTCTCTGGATATCATAGATTGCTAGACAGGTTTAAATTGGCTTTAAATTTGAAATGTCTTATGTCCCTCAATTAGTAAATCTAATTTTGCAATCCAATGAAACAAAGAAACCCCCGATATATTCTATAGCCTGACTTGAACTATATCTCTCTTATTTTGTTTTCGTTTATTATAAATACACCCTGTATTCTTCAATTGCCTTGATTTCTAGATACCTTACATCCTGGCCTTCCAGATTTTCCGGGTATATTTGATTTGTCAGCATCCATTTTTAATGTGGCACCTAAATAAAACTGACTCACATGTAGTCCATGGAGTAGAGGCATTTCTATTCATGCTTTCCATACTGTCTTTCGGATTTTAATAGCTGTACCACACTTCTGCTCACATGTTTTAGTCACAATTATTCCTGAGTAGCTTTATGTGATATGGTGACCAGTAAAGTGAGTGTTAGAAGAGACTGAATAGATTTAAGGGCCAGCATTTACTTTTAAAAGCCTATTTCTAAACCTCAGCTCTCTTCCTCTGCTCTATAAACTTCCACCATACATTCACTTATAAAAGAAGAGGTACAATAAAAGAGTAACTTCAGGATAACCATGAAGAGACAGTAAAACATACAAATTTTGATAAATTCTGATGCTTAGACCACAAGGAGTTTATGGTGACATAGGCATCACATAGCAAAGGAGCCCAGGAGGAATATATATAAGCATATAAAGACAGCTCTCTGAATTGGCAATGCAGAACCTAAGGCAGTCTGCTGTTTGCTCTCCGTTTGCACTGGCCTTTGTGACAATATAAAAAAGCAAATAAGGGTATTCCCAATCCTCTATAAAGATTATAGAGGATTTTTTTCTGGGAAGCGATTAAGCTGGAAAGGTAGGAGCTAAATACTGTTTTGACAGTAGCAGCTTTTGCAACAATAGTAGAATCTTATGCAGACTGTAGCAAAATAAAATCGCACCACTTAGGGACATGCCATTGGTAACTTTGGACAAATGTTTAATATGGTTCATTATAAAATTCTGCTAATAAATTTGGTATTTATCATAACAATTGTTTTCGATTTGACTTCTTGTTCTTTTCAGTTTCTGAGAATATACATGCCCAGGCCGGGCGCGGTGGCTCACGCCTGTAACCCCAGCACTTTGGGAGGCCCAGGCAGGTGGATCACCTGAGGTCAGGAGTTGGAGACCAGCCTGACCAACGTGGTGAAACCCTGTCTCTACTAAAAATACAAAAATTAACCGGGCGTGATGACGGGCACCTGTAATCTCAGCTACTCCAGAACCTGGAGGAGGAGTTCGCAGTGACCTGAGGTCGCGCCTTTGCACTCCAGCCCAGGTGACAGAGCGAGGCTCCGCTTCAGCCTGCCCGCATGAACTGGTGATACAGATGGGACGCAAAACATTTTTACTATTCACATCGAAAAAAGGGTACCATATATATATATAATTTCAGCTGCTATAGAAGTGGCTATCAGTGATAGCTATATGAAATTAACACTGTGTGACAAAATGTATTTTATTGGAAGGCAAACAGTTTTAACCAATTTATTTCTCTCCATGATTAACATTTAGCTGTATCAAGTTTTATTTTTATATTCCAGGGACTTTGAAGGCAACCATATCCATTATTTAAGAAATCTGACTTTTATTTCCTGCAGCAATTTAACTGTTTTGTAAGTAATATGCTATTCTTTTGAAGTAATATTATATCTTCTTACAATTCTTACAAATAAAATTAGTAATAATTGGACGGACTCTAGCATAAACGTGCATAATAATTAGTAATTATGACAAATGTTCACTCTCAAATTGAAGTTTGTTGAAACCAAAATATATGAAGTTCCAACCAAGGGTAACCCCAGATTTAAACACACACGAATCATCAAAATGACACGATATTATCTGAGACCTGTTTTTCTCAAACTTAAGTAACATGTACACTCATTTTATGGAAAAAAAATTCCCAAAGGACAGCAAGAGACTGTCATTGGATCTCAGTTTGAGAAACACTAAACTGAAGTCTTAGTCTATACGAATGTTTATCCTTTGCAAATTGTTACTGCATAAATTGTTTTTCTTTATAATTGTGAAAAAATAATTACAATCAAAATGAAAAACAAAAGACTGCTGAATGCTCACAGCCCTGAGGATGTAATTATAGACATCAAGATAAACCTTAAAGTGTTATTGAGTGTAATTCCCTCTTATGCATCTCTGGCCTATTTTAAATTCACATGACATTTTCTGATGAAAATAAAGGATGTTAGATCTTCCTTCAATAAAAAAAAAAAATCCAACTCTCCCATTCACAGCTTATTTTTCCAGAATCTTTTTCAAACTATGGATTGCAACTAATAAGTAGGTGATGAAAGCAATGTAGAGCAGAATTTAGTATACCCTTGTCAGCATTTTTAAATGAAACAGAATTTAATTGAATCGATTATATCGGACATTAATGCAGATAATAAATGGTTTCATGAGTCTTAGGGTGTGTGTGTGTGTGTGTGTGTTTTATGATCCAATATAAAATACATTTTTTACTGTTTGTTACTGCAGGAAATATTTGAAAACCATTATTCTAGACTACACAGGATCCCTGTGTATAGGCAACACACTAGCTCCCACTGATATTATCATATGTTTTCTCCAATTTTACCCCCATTCCAGTGGGTTCTGTTGAGTTCCAGTTTGAACTCTTCTCCTGAGTTCAGCAATCTTCAGGTGCAGGGTGCTTGATATATAAAGTCTATAAAGTCATGCAAAATAGTTTATAGTAATTGCCCAAAGGAAACCAAATTGCACCTGAAGGACACAGAACAAATAGATACCTGAAAAACTTAGAATTTCTTTTCTATTGTACTTATATTTATTTTTTAAGGAAACCTCTGTATTAAGAGATAATTTGTGGATTTCCTCTTAAGGTGTTGTGTTTTTAAGGTCCAAGAATACTGAGAAATGGCAGTAAGGGTTTGGAGTGCAGGGAGAAAATACTTAAAGATTGGAAAGGGCAATTTGAAGACATGTCATGTAATGTTTAAAAAATTAAAAGCCCTGTAAAACTTAGTGCTGAGTTTGTCCTCTAGACTAGTTGGTAACAGATGAGATCCGTGCAGAAATGTCAAGAGTTAAACAGTCTGATTCAGCTTCCAAAATTAGAGATTCTTCTGAAGGGGTTCAGCTAAGAGTGGACTTCCTTCAGCAGCTCCACTCTAAATCACATCAACTAACAAGTGAGTAGGAGTGCTGTGGTGTGTGGGCTATTTTGATAGGCAGATATGATATGCAGACTGAAAAGACAAGTCCAAAGCAACTCCTCATGCTCTTGGTTGCAAGATAGGTAGTCTGTACTCTCAAAAGTTGGAGTCATCATCATTTCTCTTGCAAAGCTCTTCCCTCCCTATTTCACTTAAAATTTTGAATTTCTGTTATTATCATTATTAAAACATTTGAGAAATTTAAGATTAAAATTGAATTCGATAGTTTATACTACTTCAAAATATCTTTATGTGAAAAATGTACTGTGTATTCATTATCTTTCCTTCTGCAGACTGTTCCTGTCTTTAGTAATTCTTGTCACTTACCTAAAAATGTTACAATGTATTTTTTTTTTACTTTCAGAGTGATGAGGAAAAACAAAATTAATCACTTAAATGAAAATACTTTTGCACCTCTCCGGAAACTGGATGAATTGTAAGTGTGACTGAACATATACTGTTAAGAATTTTCTTTCTGCTGTTTTATTTTTCACACTTGCTGTACTTATCCGTGTTTATACATTTAAGAAATACTACTTATCTCCGCTTTCTAAGCTTTATTTATATATATATACTTCAAGCCACAAAGGAATTCAGATAGCTTACAAAAATATATGTAAAATAAAAATAGAAAATAAATATTTGAGGAAAGTGGGATAAAGGAAACATAGCCATAATAAAGCCAGTATAACATTAATAAATACATTCTACACCACTCTGTTCCACTCCTAAGGAAGGACAGTAAATTTATGGGGTTTTGTTTTGTTTTGTTTTGTTTTATATTTTGTTTCGTTTTGAGACAGGGTCTCACTCTGTTGCCCAGGCTGGAGGGTAGTCGTGTGATCTTGGCTCACTGCAACCTCTGCCTCCTGGGTTCGAGGGGTAGCTGAGATTATAGGCACATGCCACTACACACAGCTAATTTCTGTATTTGTAGTAGAGATGGGGGTTTCACCATGCTGGCCAGGCTAGTAAACTTGTTATTATGTTTCCCAAAGGATTAGGATGCAGGGACCATACCACTTTGCTGATCTGAAACCACAGGATAATCTTGGATCATAAGGAAATTAGACACTGCTGTGGATAATATCCCTACCTATAATAATGGAAGAGAGAGAGAAGCTATTTTTATAATGCCCCTTTTTAATGCCAATGACATCATTCCAAAGGCCAATATAACAATTCTGTGATGAACCAAAGCCTGTAGTTTAAGCACATTGTAGTTGATTTTCACAATAAAATAAGATGTAGAACAATGGATGAAATGCTTATCCTTCAGACCATTTTTTTATATTTTAGTGTCAATTTTTTTCTTTTCATTTTTGTTTGTTTCTAGTGCTAGGGTGTCACTCTGTTGCCCAAGCTGTAGTGCAGTGATACAATGATAGCTCACTGTAACCTCAAATTCCTTGGGCTCAAGTGATCCTCTCACCTCAGCCTCCTGAGTAGCTAGGACTACAGGCACACACCACCACGCCCGGCCAATTTTTTTTTGTTTGTTTGTTTTTTTCTGTAGAGACAGGGTCTCTCTGTGTCACTCAGGCTGGCCTGGAACTCCTGGCCTTAAGCAATCCTCCTGCTTCAACTTCCCATAGTACCAGTATTACAGACCTGAGCCACTGTGCCCAGGTAGTATCTGTTTTCTGGAGAGAATCTGAATGTGACCAGAGCTACATGTTTTGACAATTAGCTAGACAGAACAATGATTTACTAAAACTTTTCTCTAAAAATTAAGGACTACAGTTAGAATGTTATAAAAGTATCAACCAGGGCACCTTGCCTGAGCACTCAAGAAGTTACAATGTACTTTTCCTGTTATAAGTAAAATTTCAATGCTGCAAAAGAAAAGCACTCAAAGATAAATCCTCTCAGAAAGGCAATTTTCTTCTATAGAAGGGTGCAACTCATGGATGGAGCAATGGTGGCTGCACACTTCGACAAGGGGGGAAGAGGTACTTATGCCTGACGGGGGTCATCCCTACTGCTGTGTCATTCCCCTATTGGTTAGGAGGAGACCACACAAGCTAGTAATCCTGATTGGCTCTTTTGAAGAGAGCAGAGGTCCGAGCTAGAGTGGCAGGGTGGGACAGTTACGGGTGGGTCACAGCAGGTAACCAGGGGTGACCTAGGTCAAAGAAGGTGACCGGAACAGGTGACCAAGATGAGTCAGGATGGAGCCGGGGGCTGGGGAAACAGATGTGAATTACTGATTACAACCGGTGGAGAAGGTTGTTTACTGGAATTACAACGAAGTTAAACTTTAAAATAAAGAATTAAAGAATAAGGGAGCTGAACATACTGACATACTGATTCTTTGACAAGAAACTGGGGATTCACTATAGCATTCCTTATGCTAGGTAGAGGGAATACAAATGCCAGGAGCAGCAACATTTCTCAGGTAAGAATCCTGCATTCTGCCCCAAAACATCAGGGAATAAGCCATTGAAAACCTAACATTTTATCTGTACCTGAAACATTTTTTGGTGGTCAGCATCAATCATTTCAAAATGTACAGGAGAATCTCAATAAACAAATAGAACCAAGCATCTGTTGTAGCAACTCCTGGTACATGGCAATTGAACCGTATCATCAGCACACAGGAAAGTAGTCTCAATAGCAGGGAGAAATGCATCTGGGTGATCCAGAGGTATTATCTAAACAGTAGAATTCAAGTTAGTGAAGGGATACTAACTATATACTTTTTGTTTCATCCACTTGAAATCATCATTTGAATATCAAAGAACAGTTCCTCCCAATCCTAGCCTTCATGGTGGGGGTCAGGTGAAGATTTTATATATCAATAACCAGCAGTGAACATGAACTCAAAGAGCTTAGTCCATAACCAATGCTAATCCAGGTTCAGAGGTAAAGGAAAGAACAACAAAAACTGCAGAGGGTAACCAAGGCCAATAATTTGTCTTGCTAATTATTAAGTGGATGTTAACACACCTAATCCCATATTAAACACTCGCCTGAAAAATCAGATTCACCAGGAAAAAAATAGCATGTTTTCTAAGAGTTGATGGCTTTCATTGGTTGAGTCTATATTTAAACTGTCCTTTTGAGAGAGGATTGACCTAAGCTCCATGCCCCTGCAGGCTCACTCACACCAACAGAGTTAATGAAGACAAACAATCAGGATGCATTTATCACAGAGGACTTTAAGTAGGTCTAGTGACAAAAAATCTTTGCCACATGGATGACTTAATTTGAGCTTTTAAAGTCAACTACTCTAGTTTACAAGGTGTTTCCTGCATTCATTTATAAATGTACCTTGACTCCAATGAAGTTTAGTCTAACTTTCCTAAACTTAAGCTGAGAAAATGGCCCTTTCAGATGTCACATGGGATCTGGGCCAACACTATCCCATTACATGATTCATGCTGTCAGAACTATATGCCAGAAGTTGCTCTGATGACCAAAACCCATACTCCCACCAGTAATTGTTGAACATGACATTTGGAATTTTAGTATTCCAGTGCACCATTTTAAATGTTTTACACATTGCTTTACTAATACGATCAACATTTTACTTGGTTTCCTATACAAGGAACTGAAATTGTGCCCCATTTTATCTAAAGATGAAGCTGATAGACTCAGTCTATTCATAGTCTTCTAACTGGGGATGGAGCGAATAACTAGTCCAAAACTGATCTAGGCACTGGGTAGCTCAGATGAATAGATATTATTCTTGTACCCAAATAACTCAGCTGTTTCAGAAAGGAAGCAAATAAGTACAGAAACAGTTGTAATATGATGTTATGTGTGTTATATGTGCTGTAATAACAGTGTGCAAGAGGAGTGTATAGGAGAACAAAGGACAAAACATTTAACTTCCCTGGGCTCAGGTTAAACAAAGGAATGACTTTTGAATGAGTCTAGAAGGATGAATGTGAGATCACAAGGAGGGAAAGAAGGAAAGATCATTATGGACAGAAGGAAGCATCTGTGCGAAAGCATGGGGGTTAAAATACTGAAGTGCATTCGGGCCATGGTGAAAGTTACTTTGAGTAGAAAGCGATAGGCAAGGAAACTGGAAAGATGGTCAATGGCAAGACATTTGAATACATAAAGGCTCTTTATGGGCTGGTCCAGTGGCTCATACCTGTAATCCCAGCACGTTGGGAGGCTGAGGCGGCAATCGCTTGCGCCCAGGAATTCAAGATCAGCCTGGGCAACATGGAGAAACCCACCCTCTATCAAAAATATGAAGATTAACTTGGGCATGGTGGCATATGGCTGTAGTCCCAGCTACTCAGGAGGCTGAGGCTGGAGCGCGGCTTGAGCCCAGGAGGTGGAGGTTGCAGTGAGTCATTTGCACCACTGCACTCCAGTCTGGGTGACAGAAGCAGACCCTGTCTCAAATAAATAAATTAATTAAAGGCTGTTTATGTCCTTCAATGTGGGTTTGATTTCATCTTCTAAGGTATAGTAAGCTATTGAGGAAGATTCCATCTCTTTATGAAAGAAATGGAATTTTAGAATAATTTCTTCAGTTGTTTCATTAGAACAATCTACCTTTGTGGACAATCCACCTTTGTGGACAATATATTGTTAAATAAATAAATAACAAAAATAGTCTCCAGGTTCAGCTTATGGCAAAGACATTTATAATATTTATCACATTATATTAGCCACTTGTTTTTAGTTTTAAAAACTCAATCTAAAATTGTCCTACCCTTTGAAGTCAAAAATCCAACCTTTGCCTTATAAGCAAACTAGCATATATAACAAATACATCTGTCAATTCTCCTAGCTATTCCAGTGGCAACAAATACGATTTGGAGATGAACAGAAGAAAAGCTTAGACTTTCCCTTAGTATCTCTTGATCACCTTACAGAGCTCAAGTCTGTTGAAACTTTATCTTGTATAAAAGAATCTGAGGCCTTTCACATGAGAGCTGCCAGTGTCAAAGCTACCACAAGAGGTGCAGCTGTCAAACACCTTTTTAGACTAAGGTACAGGGTCGTACCATGTTAAGCAGACCCTCTATACATACATGAGATGACATGCAAAGTATCCTGCCCCAGGATAATATGAGATCCTGTGTATATCAGCTGTGAAAGAAACTCAAACTTGAAATAATACACTTCTATAATAATCATAGTAATCCTCAGCCAAAGGAAACAATTAACACTGCAAACCACATATCTATTCTAACACCAAAATAAAAGAACAAAGATAGAGAAAGGAAGAAGGGGCACAACACAAAGATTAATAGAATTAGAAAATGGGATTGATTAAAACCAGATCAGGCCAAGCGCTGTGGCTCATGCCTATAATCCCAGCACTTTGGGAGGCCAAGGCGGGCAGATCACCAGGTCAGGAGTTCAAGACCAGCCTGGCCAACATAGTGAAACCTTGTCTCTACTAAAAATACAAAAATTAGCCAGGCATGGTGGCACACACCTATAGTCCTGTAGTCCCAGCTACTCAGGAGGCTGAGTCAGGAGAATCGTTTGAACCCGGGAGGCAGCAGTTGTGGTGAGTTGAGATCACACCACTGCACTCCAGCCTGGACAACAGAACAAGACTCCAACTCAAAAAAAAAAAAAGAAAGAAAAACAGATCAAATACCATCCTGTATTTGTCTCCCAGGGGATGATGCAATGGGATAAAATATTTTTATATTTTCCTACTTTGCTTCTTTTTTTAATTTTTAAACTTCTGGTAATTAATATAACTCAACCAATGTCATTGCTGACAAGTAGTATAGTGGTTTTCTAATGAATTTCAGAACAATAAATAAAGTCTAAAGAAAATAATATGACATGTTTGCAATTATTTCTCCAGGGATTTAGGAAGCAATAAGATTGAAAATCTCCCACCACATGTATTTAAGGACCTGAAGGAGCTGTCACAATTGTAAGACTGATGTTAATTTTGCCTCCTCGTTTCTTACTTATTTTTTAAAATTTGGTAAAATATGCATAACATAAAATTAACCATTTTTAAGTGTGTAGGTGAATAGCATTAGCTACATTTATATTGCTGCACAACCATTACCACCATTTACCTCCAGAATGTTTTCATGTTGCAAAACTGAAACTCTAGCCACAAAACACTAACTTCCCATTCACCCTTACCCCTTTCCCTGGCTACCACCATTCTGCTTTCTGTCAGTGTGAATTTGACTATGCTAGATACCTCAGAGAAGTGAGATCATAGAATATTTATCTTTTTGTGACAATGTTATTTTGCTTAGCACACTGTCTTCAAGTTTCATTTCTGTTGTAGCAGAAATGAACTTCCTTCCTTTTTAAGGTTGAACAATATTTCATTGTGTGTATATATTGCAGTGCTTATCTGTTCACCCATTAATGGACATTTAAGTTGCTTCCATCTTTTGGCTATTGTGGATAATGTTGCTATGAACATGGGTGTACAAATATCTGTTGATCCTGCTTTCAATTTTTTTTTTTAGACAAAATCTCACTCTGTCACCCAGGCTGGAATGCAGTGCTGTAATCTTGGCTCACTACAACCTGCACCTCCCGAGTTCAAGCAATTCTCCTGCTTTAGCCTCGAGAGTAGCTGGGATTACAGGCACCCACCACCATGCCCGGCTAATTTTTGTATTTTTAGTAGACTGGGGGTTTCACCATGTTGGCCAGGATGGTCTTACACTCCTGACCTCAGGTGATCCTCCCATCTTGGCCTTCCAAGTGCTGGGATTGCAGGCACCAGCCACCGTGCCTGACCAACCCTGCTTTCAATTTTTAAGCATCTACCCTCAAAAGTTGAATTGCTGTTTCCTACAACTCTGTCATTTTATTTTTAATGTATGTTTCATTCTGTTTTCCATAGGAGTTTAACCATTTTACATTACCACTAGTAGTGCACTAGGGTTTCCATTTCTGCGCATCCTTCCCAGCACCTGGTATTTTCTGTTTTTTTGATACTAGGCATGCTAATGGGTATGAAATGGCATCTCAGTGTGGTTTGTCTTGTGGTTCCCAGAGATTAGTGATGTTGAATAACTTTCCATGTACTTATTGGCCATTGGGCCATCCTCTTGCAGAAAAATCTATCCAAGTTGTTCACTCATTTTTTAATTGGATTGTTCTGGATTTTTGTAGCTGTTAGATTGTTGGAGTTCTTATATATTCTGGATATTAACCTCTTTGCAGATACATGGTTTGCAAATATTCTCTCCTTTTGCATGGGCTGCCTTTTCATTCTGTTATAGCGTCCTTTGATACACAAAAGTTTTTAATTGTTATATAGTTCGATTTTTAAATTCCTTCTTTTGTTACTTATGCTTTTGGTGTCATATCCAAAATGGCACCAAATGTCATTGGCGTCGTGTCATGAAGCTTTTTCTGTATGATTTCTTCTAAGAGTCTTACAGTTTTTAGCTTTCACATTTAGGTCTTAAATCCATTTTGAGTTAACTTATGTACATGGGGTGTAAGACAAGGATCTAACTTCATTCTTTTGAATGTGGATGTCTAGTTTTCTCGACACAATTTATTAAAAAGATTGCTCTTTCCCTATTGAATGTCCTTGACATCCTTGTTGAGACTCATTTGACCATATATCTGTGGATTTATTCCTGAGCTCTCTATTCTATTCCATTAGTCTACATGTCTGTATTTCAACCAGTACCACACTGATTCCTGCAGCTTTGTAGTACGTTTTGAAATTAAATAGTGTGGAATCTCCGATTTTGTTCTTCTTTTTTCAAGATTGTTTTGGCTATTTGGGCTCCCTGGGTTTTCCATATGAATTTTAGGATGGATTTTTATATTTCTGCAAAAAAAAAAAAAAAAAAAGGCAATGGGATTTTGACAGATTGCCTTGAATCTGTAGCTCACTTTGAGCAATATTGACATCTTAATATTAAGTCTTCTGATCTGTGAATATAGCATATCTTTCCTTTCATTGGTGTCTTCCTCATTTTCCTTCAGCAATGTTTCGCAGTTTTTAGGGTATTTATCTTTCACCTCCTTGGTTAATTTTATTTGAGTATATTATTCTTTTGATGCTATTGTAAATGGAATTACTTTCCTAATTTTCTTTTGTGATTATTCATTGTGTATAGAGACACAACTGATTTTTGCATGTTAATTTTGTATCCAGGAATGTTGATGAATTTATTAGTTCAAGCAGACTTCTTTTTTGTTAAATCTTTAGAATATTCTACATATAAGATTAAATCACCTGTAAATAGAGATTTTTTTTCTTCTTTTACAATTTGGATGCCTGCTGTTTATTTATTTTTCTTGCCTAATTGTTCAGGTTAGGACTTCCAACATTATGTTGAATGGAAGAGGTGAAAGCAGGTATCCTTGTCTTGTTCCTGCTCTTAGAGAAAATCTTTTGGCCTTTTACCAGTGAGTGTGGATTTTCATAAACATCCTTTGTTATGTGAGATAATTTCTTTTTATTTCTAGTTTGCTGGGTCTGCTTCATTTTTTTTATACAACCCATCTGTCATTGCCATTCTTTTTCTCTTTCCTTCTTTCTGTAACCGTGCCTCCCCCAGCAGTTCCTTCTATCCCCCTTGTAACTTACAGTCTAATCTTCAGTAAATATTTTTGTTTATTTCTAATTTAGTTTTTGCAGAGATGGGAGTCTCACTGTGTTGCCCAGGGTGCTCGTATTGAACTTCTAGGCTTAAGCCTTTCTCCCACCTGGGCCTCCCAAAATGCTGGGATTACAGGCATGAGCCACCACCCCCAGCCTAAATATTTTAAAAGGAGAAATTTTCCTGAGAAGTTTCCTTTAATCAACGATTCTTGTTTCAAGGTGTTGTTTTTCAAAGATTCTGAAATTTTTTCCATTTAAATTTAGCTTTCAATTCTCTTTGAGAAGGCAGGTGACTGTAGTCCCAATGACTCAAGAAGCTGAGGCAGCAGGATCCCTTGAATCCGGGAGTTTGAGTACAGCCTGAGCAGCACAGCAAGTCCCCATCTCTAAAAAAAATAAAATAATAATAAATTCCCCTTCAGGTCTACTTTTCATTTCATGTTCCATAAATCACTAGTACAATATGTCACTCTTAAGATTTATTGTAAAAGATATGACATATGATTCCATTAATTCACATTTTGACTAAATGAGATTATTTTATTTCATGTTACTTAAACCACGTCTGATCCTACGCAAAATACGAAGTAGGCATGGCTCTTTCTGGGTGCCCTATCACTTCTCGGGTGGGTGCCCTTTCTTGACAGTCTTACCTTCATGCCCATGTTTTATTAGCTCTCACTCTATTACTATCATAATCACAGAGTATTTACCACAAGCTGGACACTGTTCCAAGTGTTTTATCTTAACGATTTCACTTAAATGTACAATCAACCCTGAGGCCAGTGCTATTGCTATGTCTTTATCTCATTGACAAATAAAAATTGTATGTATTTATCAGTACAATATGATGTTTTCAAATATGTATACATCATAGAACGGCTAAATTGGGCTAATTAACATATGCATCATCTCACAAACTTATTTTTTGTGGTGAGAACATTTAACAGCTACTCTCTTAACAATTTTCAAGAATACAGTACATTGTTATTAGCTATAGTCAGCGTGTTGCACAATAGATATCTTGAACTTATTCCCCCTTTCTAACTGAAATTTTGTACCTTTTGACCGATATATCCCAGTCCTTCCTTACTTCCCTCTGGTAACCACATTCTATTCTCTACTTCTATGAGTTCAACTTTTTTAGATTCCACATATAAATGAGATCACGTGGTAATTGTCCTTCTATGCCTGACTTATTTCACGTAGCATAATGTCCTCCAGATTCACTCATGTTGTTGCAAATAATAGGATTTTCTGTTTTATTTTTTTAAGGCTGAATAGTATTCTGTTGTGTATGTATACATTTTCTTTATTTAGCCATCCTTTGATGGACATTTAGGTGGGATCCATACCTTGGTTATTACGAATAATGCTGCCGTGAACATGGGAGCACAGAAATCTCTTTAATATACTGATTTTCTTTCTTTTGGATATATATCCAGTAGGGGAACTTCTGGATCATGTGGTAGTTCAATTTTTAATTTTTGAGGAAGCCTCATACTATTTTCCATAATGGCCGTACTAATTTATATTCCCACCGCCAGTAAGCAAGGGCAGCCTTTTCTTCAAATCGTCCTCAGCACTTGCTATCTTTCATCATTTTGATAAAAATCATCCTAAAAGATGTGAGGTAGTATTTCATTGTGGTTTCAGTTTGCATTTCTCTGATTATTAGAAAAGTTGAACATTTTTTCATATACCTGTTAGTCATTTATATGTCATCTTTTGAAAAATGTCGATTCAAGCCCTTTCCCTAATTTTTAGCCAGCTTATTTGTTTTCTTACTGAGTTGTTTGAGTTCCTTACATATTTTGGATATTAACCCCTTACCAGATAAAAGATTTGCAAATATTGTCCCCCATTACACAGGTTGTCTCTTCATTCTGCTGATTGTTTCCTTGGCCATGCACAGGCTTTTTAGTTTTATGGAATCCCATTCACCTATTTCACTTTTGTTGCCTATATTTTTGGGACAATATCCAAAAACAATCATCACCCAGGCTAATGTCCTGGGGCTTCCCCCTATGTTTTCCTCTAGTCATTTTATAGTTTTACAGTTAAGTCTTTATTCCTTTATGAGTTATACTATACTTTTGTTCATAAATATTTTAAAGTAACCCGAAATAAAGAGAATCACTCCATTTACTCATATAGTTTTTGGAAATGACCTATTGCTGCTTTTTTTTTTTTAAACAGGAATCTTTCCTATAATCCAATCCAGAAAATTCAAGCAAACCAATTTGATTATCTTGTCAAACTCAAGTCTCTGTAAGTATTCACATAGGGGAATAGTTTTATGATAAAATTGTTTTTTAAATACTAACAAGGTATATTTTTATATATTTCAAACCATAAGCTTTATTTCTAGGACATTAGTTTAGCTCTACAAAAACACATGAGTGCTTACTGGACTATAAACAGACAATTATTAGTTTTATCTTGTATATTTGTAAATTTAAAATTAAATGATGATGAATTGTTTTATATTATTCTATAAGTCAGTAGGAGCGTATGTTGATTTGTTTGCTTTGACCTTTCAAAAACATCTGTGTATATTCATTACTCTCTTAACACTGGGTATTTAATAATTTATCATAAGCATTTTTACTCCAAGATGGAATATTCTAGTTTATATAAATCCTTACTTATACCATGCAAACAAAAAAAGACAAAAATTTTATTAGAGTCAAAGAACTGCCTTAAAAGATAAACTTCAGGGCTGAGCGCAGTGGCTCAAACCTGTAATCATAGCACTTTGGGAGTCCAAGGCAGGAGGATTGCTTGAGATCAGGAGTTCAAGACTAGCCTGGGCAACATAGGGAGACCCTGTCTCTACAAACAAAAATAAAAATAAGCAAATTAGTTGAGTGTGATGGCATGCACCTGTGGTCCCAACTACTTGGGAGGCTGAGGTGGGAACATTGCTTGAGCTGGGAGGGTAAGGCTGCAGTAAGCCATGTTCACGCCACCACACTCCAGCCTCGGCACAGACAAAGACCCTGTCTCAAAAAAAAAAAAAAAAAGATAAGCTTCAGTTTATTTAATTCAAGTGTTCCCTCAGTAAAATGACATTTTATTAGAAAAAACTTATTAATTAAAAACTGCTAGGAAATTTTCAAGGATGTAAAACGTCTCTGCTATTGTAATACTGTCCAAAAGACAATGCCTGTGCATTTATTCCACACATATTTATTGAGTGGTTAAAATGCACAAAGCATTGTGCCATAATCTGTGAGGATCTAAAAAAACTCAAATAGAGAAGATAGTATGTGTACAAATAACACAATCAGAAGGAGGAGGATTCAGGGAAGTGGGTGAGCTGAGTACAGTTATTTTGTTCAGAATAAGTGTTAACTAAAAGCATTTTATTAAATTGTCCTTCGCAAAAACTCAATTTATTTTACCATGTATAACACATGTTCTTTTGATTGATTATTAATTTGTTATTTTTAGCAGCCTAGAAGGGATTGAAATTTCAAATATCCAACAAAGGATGTTTAGACCTCTTACGAATCTCTCTCACATGTAAGTAGATATCTTTATTGTTTTTCACCATGATTTTAATCTTTGTTTCCACGTGTATTATGATAATGTATCCAATCTATTAATATTTTCTACTAACTTGTGTGCTATAAACTGAATGTTTGTGTTCCTCTAAAATTTATATACTAAAATCCTAACCTCAGTGCAATTGTACGAGGAGGTAGAGTCTTTGGGAGGTGCCTAGGTCATGAGGGCAGAGCCTTCATGAGTGGGATTAGTCCCCTCGGAAAAGAGATTCTGGGCCAGAGGCAATGGCTCATGGCTGTAATCCCAGCACTTTGGGAGGCCAAGGCGGCTGGATCACCTGAGGTCAAGAGTTCAAGACCAGGCTGGCCAACATGGTGAAATCTCGTCTCTACTAAAAATACAGAAATTAGCCATCATGGTGGTGATTTCAGCTACTCAGGAGGCTCAGGCAGGAAAATTGCTTGAGAATGGGAGACGGAGGTTGCAGTGAGCCGAGATCATGCCATTACACTCCAGCCTAAGAAACAAAGCAAAAACTCTGTCTCATAAAAGAGAAAAGAGACTCTGGAGATCACCCTTGCCCCTCCACCTTGTGAAGACAGAGAGAGAAGATGGCCATCTATGAAACATGCGGTCCCCCACCAGACACTAAATCTGCCAGCACCTTGATCTTGGTCTTCCCAGCCTCCAGAACTATGAGAAATAAACATTCATCGTCTAAGCCACTCAGTCTATGGTACTTTTGTTACAGCAGCCAAGTGGACTGAGACATGTCTAAACAGTAATTACCTCTTAAACCTTTGATATTGGGCAAGATGATTTTAATTTTTCACAGTCTGGTAGACTCTCATAGGAGATTTTTTGAATCTCAGGAAACCTGAGTGTGAGGGGAATTCACTTAGTCTTGTAAGAAGTTCTCCTCAGTTCTAATAACTGTTCACAGATACTGACGTTTGCCTAATGAGCTAGTAATTTATATATATGTTGGGTTACTCCATTTTGCCTTGCTATAAAGGAATATCTGAGGCTGGATAGTTTATAACAAGAAGTTTATTCAGGCTTACATTTCTGCAGGTTGTAAGAAAAGCATAGCACCAGCATCTAATTTCGGTGAGGTCATCAGGAAAGCTTTTAATCATGGCAGAAGACCAAGAGGGAGTAGGTGTGTCAAATGGTGAAAGAGACAGAGAGAGAAGAGGAGGTGCCAGCTCTTTTTAACAATTGGATCTCATGTGAAATAATAGAAGGAGAACTCATTACTGCAGGAACGAGTAGTAAGCCATTCATGAGGGATCTAACCCATGACCCAAACACCTCCTACTGGGTCCCACCGCCAACACTGGGAATCAACTTTTGACATGAGATTTGGAATAGACAAATATACAAACTATAGCACAGGGTACAAGTGCCACCAGATGAAAAGAAAGAATTTACATAAGCAATATAAAATAATTATAAATAAATCATTGCTCCAAACGAAGGAAGTTAGGAAGAAATCTTTCTCAATTTCCCCCAGTGTCAGGGCATGATTGGAGCAAGTGTGCATGGATGAAATGGTAAACTTTGAAAAATCTTTAAAAAGAATATGTCTGGTTGTACTTGTGATTACCTGCTTTAGAAGCATTTTTTTAATTGAATGTAATTTTATAGCAGTTATTAGAATGATTCATGCCATGGAAATTAATCTTCAATAATTTAGAAAATGTCATCAGCTACCATCAACTCTGTAATCTTGCTTGCATTTTAAATCTGACACAGAACCCTGTTTTTGAATCTCAGGAAGATTGCTTAATAAAAGATTTCTTGCTTGTATACAACATAAAGCAATCTAACTAAATTAAACAGAGCAGAATTTATTGGAAGAAAATGGTATAACACAAAATCTGAGGAACAATTTATAGTCACTGGAATTATCCATCCAAGTGTCATTCAGTCAGATACAGAGTTCCAGGAGAGAGAATCTAGTTGATTGTTCCTAGGGCACTTACCTACTTGGGGATAGGGATTGCCTCCACTGAAGGTCCCACCATAAGTTCTCAAAAAGAGAGAAGTAATTCTCTTAAATGAAATCAAAGCACTATTATCAGAAGAGTGACTGAGTGCTGGGCAGCCAAAGTAGCCAACAAAGAGTTACTATAATTTGTTGATAAAAGCAAAACTTCAGCCTAAGACATATAAAGCAAAGTAAAATAGCAGTCAGCACTCCTTCCTTCCTCATGTTCTGCTCTCCTGTCCTTCATGGTTTACAGAATAAATGGATATAAATGAATAGAAATATCAGCAATTGACCTTGAACTTGATAGGACAAATTGTAATCAAGTTTTTATCTTTTCTTACTTTAGTTCTTTATACTCTAAAGACCATTTCTATTTTTTGCCAAATCACATGGCTTTATAGGCAAGTAGATTTAATTTGAATCTCAGTTTGCATATTTAATAGAACATTTCCTAGCAAATAACTTGCCACCATTGAAAATTCATCTCCTCCTATAATGATACTAATAGCTACCTCATGGAATTCATTTGAGAATTTATTTCTAATACCTAGGAAATGCTCAATAAAAGGCATTGGTGGTGGTGGTAACACAGTCATAATTATTAATTATCCACATGGTGTATTTATAATAACAGAAGTCTCTCTATTAATGAAAGAAGACACTCAACAAATATTTATTGAACACTTTATTATGTACCAAAATCTAATGTGAGAGATAGGCATGTTAGCAAGTAGTTACAGAAAACATAACTTCTTTTTTTTTCTTTTACTGTGGCACTTCCATGTTCAAAATATTTAATATTATTTTATTTTTTATTAATTGACAAATAATAATTGCACATCTTCATGGGGTATGTAGTGATGTTTTGCTACATACAATGTCCAGTGATCACATCAGGATAAAGGATAATTAGCATATCCATCATCTCAAACATTTATCATTTCTTTGTGTTTAGAACATTCAATATCCTCCTTTTAACTATTTGAAACCGTCCCTATTGTTAACTATAGACATCCTACCATGGTATAGAACATCAGAACTTATTCTCCTTTCTAGCTGTAATTTTGAATTGTTTAACAAATCTCTCTCTGTCTCTTCCTTCTCCAAACCCTCCTCAGCCTGTAGTATCCTCTGTTCTACTTTTACTTCTGTAAGATCAACTTTTTTTAGCTTCCATATATGAGTGAGAACATGAGGTGTTTAACATTATTCCTGGCTTATTCCACTTAATGTAATGTCCTCCATTTCCTTCCTTGTTGCCTCAATGACAGAATTTCATTCTTTTTTTATATATTTTATATTTGTATATCTACCACATTTTTTTTTAGCCCTTCATCTGTTCATCAACACCTAGGTTGACTCCACATCTTGGCTATTGTGAATAGTGCAGAAGTAGCATTGTTTGGGGCAATACCCAAGGTTCCTTACCTCACTCAAAGAAAACAAGGAGTGAGATGAAGAGGGGAGGTTCACTAAGGGAGAGAAAGAGAAAAGCTCTCTCTCCTGCAGAGAGAGAGGGACTCCTGAATAGGTCTTCCAGTTGTGTAGTGAAATGCACAGGGGTGGGGGGGTGGTGTTGTTTATACACTAGCTTGAGGAGGTGTTTGATTTACATAGGGCCCAAAAGATTGGTTGGACCAGGTGTCATTTGCATAGCATGGGAAGAAGCTGACCGCCCCACCCTAATCTTTTATTATGTAGATGGTTCTCTATCGGGCTGCCACCGTGTTGCCTCTTCTTTATTGTACTCATGGTTGACAAAGAAAAGGGAAGATGGAGCCTCCATGTTGAACACGCTTGGCCCCCAGGTAGTCTGTTCCTATTGGCACAGCTGCCAGCACTCACCTGTGCAAGCTTCTAACTTGCTTTTCTATGTCTGCAGCTTGATTTTTCAGGCTGCTCTTTGTTAGAAAAGAAATTATTTGGGGGCTGCTTTTTATTAAAAGGGAAAGCTTACCGAGGACTCTCTTACCCTCACTAACTGCCTAAATACTTTCTTTTTAGCTCCTGTATCAGTGCTGCAGTAAACATGGGGATGCAGATATCTCTTTGATATGATCTTTTTTCTTTGAATAGATTCCCTGGTGTGGGATTGCTGGATCATACACTAGTTCTCTTTATAGTTTTCTGAGGAACCCCTATACTATTCTCCATAGTGCCTATACTAATTTACATTCCTGTCAATAAGAGTTCCCTTTTCTTCAGAGTCTCACCAGACTAGCATTTGTTACTTTTTGGTCATTTTGATAATAGCCACCCATCCAACACTGGAGTAAGATGATATCTCACTGTGGTTCTGATTTGCATTTCCTTGATCATTAGTAATGTTGAACATTTTTTCAAATATGGGTTGTCCATTTGTATGTCTTCTTTTGAAAAATATCTGTTTAGATCATTTGCCTATTTTCTAATCAGATTTTTTTTCTTTTTTTTTTTCTTTTCTGTTTTTCTTTTTTTGGTGTTGAAATAACATCATAACTTTAATAACAAAAAAGCCACTGAAGCACAGAAAACACTTAACTATTCCCCTGAGGGTTAAAAAGCAGTCACTTACAGCAAGAACAGGAGCTGTGTAACTGCATTTACATATACTAAACATTGAAAGTACAGTAAAGGTTTCTCTGGAGGGATTCATTCTGTTGATCACATTAACAATTTGTATTCAAAGACATGTCTAACACTTGTTGTATTTATTAGGCCTATTTGATACACTCAACCACACATTCTTTAGCAGTGAAAACAAGCTAATGATAATTAGATGTAAGTTTAAAGTTTCAGAATCCCTAATGTTTTAGTCCTCTCAGTTTCATCTTAAGACATTTTCTTTCTACCGATAAAATGTAGGAAGTAAATATGAATGTATGATGACACTGACTTAAACGGAAAATCTTATTTTACCTTCTCTTTGTATACCAGATATTTTAAGAAATTCCAGTACTGTGGGTATGCACCACATGTTCGCAGCTGTAAACCAAACACTGATGGAATTTCATCTCTAGAGAATCTCTTGGCAAGCATTATTCAGAGAGTATTTGTCTGGGTTGTATCTGCAGTTACCTGCTTTGGAAACATTTTTGTAATTTGCATGCGACTTTATATCAGGTCTGAAAACAAGCTGCATGTCATGTCAATCATTTCTCTCTGCTGTGAGTATTTCCTGGTTAAAGGGGAATTGTAGTTTTGAAATATACAAAAGCATTATTATTAGAAAATAAGTTGTGTGAGTGGTAGAATTACAGAATTTTACATTTTTCTCCTTTTTGCTTGTATGCTGGTTTCACATTTGCTACAAAGAAAATAGAATTACTTTAGCAATAAGAAAAAAATATGTTAATTTAATCACCTTACATGAATTAATGAAGCTCTCATTTATTAGTTGTCTCTCATACAGTGGTTCCGAAGGCACAATATTTTTTTGAAGCATCTAAAATCTTTTACTACAAATAAAATTGCAAACTTCTATGGTCATAATTTTACATGCACACCTGTGCTTACCTTTTTATTTGTATGTCCAGTTCATAGATATTGACTTAACAGCTACATGTTTTCCTGATCTCTGAGCTACTAGAAGTTTTTTGTACTCTAACTGAGATATGTAAATAAGAAAATGTTTTTAGGGAGTATTCATTTTTTTAAAAAGTTGTTGCAATGTCATGACAAGGGTGTTATGTTAAATGAACACTGCAAAGGAAAGGAAGAAAGAAACTAGTCCTCAGGATGTTTGTAGTCTAGGTCAGGTGACCTAAAATTTATCCATGATCCTTTAAGCAAGCAAAGCGTCAATCTACACAAGGTTCTACTTTTGTATATGTGCTACCCTCAAGTACTGTCCCCATCCTTATTCAAAGTCTAATGTCTAATTGTTTTGTTTTTTAATTGCAAGCTATGTAAGAAACAGAACTCAGAAGTCGTTTAGTATTGCTAGCTACAAAATTTTTAGTAAGTTCAATTTCTCTGGTGAAGCCTAGACTATAACTTCAGTGTTAAAGGCTTAGGGTCAGCCTTATGATTTATACAGTGATATGATTTTAAGGATTTTGTGTGAATGCTTGTGCAGTCCAAAAATCTCACCCACTCTCTGATATGTAACATTTGCTTAAAAAGAAATATGCCAATTAGTGTAAGAGAGCTAATTCCTGGGATTGGAGAGTCTAAAAAGAGACAGAAAAAGATGTAAAAATTGAGAGAGAGAACAGCTTTGCTTAGACCAACTCTGATAAGTTAAGCCCCTTAAAACTGTACTGACTGCAAAGCAGTTCATAATTATTCATATCTCAAATTATAGGCTTCAAAATTCAGTCTTTACTCTATCACAAGCTCTTGTATTCACAAGTTCCTGTGAATTACTTTCTCTGAGATTTTATATGATGCCCTGAGCTTGTTGAGTTGGGAGAATTTCAGTGGAAGAGCTGAACCAAATAATGCCATCTTCATCTAGGTCCCCAATTGAATGCTCAACATGATTGCATTCTGTTCATTTATTCAACACTTCTACCTGATG
Organism: Plecturocebus donacophilus; assembly: GCA_004027715.1. Classification (NCBI taxonomy): domain Eukaryota; kingdom Metazoa; phylum Chordata; class Mammalia; order Primates; family Pitheciidae; genus Plecturocebus; species Plecturocebus donacophilus. The sequence continues at coordinate 42,455 of PVKP010010408.1, forward strand.
AGTCTAGAACAGAAAATACAATAGACAAGATCTCTGCTCTTAAAGACTTGCACTTTAAAGGAAAATGAAGAAATGATTGCATAATTAACTGTAGAGAGTGCTATGAGAGTGGTTACCAAAGAGAGTCTATGAATAGATCCTAAACTATTAATGGATTCTTAGGAGAATAAGAATTCCCTCTTTCTAAGACAGAAGAAAGTTGGCTATTTTTTCTAGCATTAAAAGTATTATGGGTTATTGATGATTTAATGATACCTATTTATTTCACTAAATTTGTGAAACTATGACTCCTCTAGGTGCTGACTGCTTAATGGGAATATATTTATTCGTGATCGGAGGCTTTGACCTAAAATTTCGTGGAGAATACAATAAGCATGCGCAGCTGTGGATGGAGAGTACTCACTGTCAGCTTGTAGGATCTTTGGCCATTCTGTCCACAGAAGTATCAGTTTTACTGTTAACATTTCTGACATTGGAAAAATACATCTGCATTGTCTATCCTTTTAGATGTTTGAGACCTGGAAAATCCAGAACAATTACAATTCTGATTCTCATTTGGATTATTGGGTTTATAGTGGCTTTCATTCCACTAAGCAATAAGGAATTTTTCAAAAACTACTATGGCACCAATGGAGTATGCTTCCCTCTACATTCGGAACATACAGAAAGTATTGGAGGCCAGATTTATTCAGTGGCAATTTTTCTTGGTAAGAAACTATAAGAAATGAATGTTCACATGTTTTTATTTCAAATCTTGCAACCAGTTTTCATTAGTAAGACTGAGGGTGAATTCTATCAGGATTCCCAGCAAGGACTTTTCTCCCCAAATTAGATGCCTATTATATAAATTCCAACTTGACCCAGATTCATAAAAGGCACCAAATACCTGTATTTCATGTATTCACCCTAAACATGCTAAGCAACATATATTTTGGCTCTTTGCTTTATATTATGAAGATAATGGTATTTATTATCTTTTCAAATTTATGTTTGTAGCCACAAACATCTTTGGCTTACAGGTATACATATAACTGTTCTAAATCAGCAATGTAAAAATATTCTCAGAGTACAGCAAAAAGTAACTCAATTAGAAAAAAAAAAAAATCACTAGGCCAGGCACACAATGGCTCGTGCCTATAATCTCAGTGCTTTGGGAGGCCAAGGTGGGAAGATCACTTAAGGCCAGGAGTTTGAGACCAACCTGGGCAACATAGCAAGACCCCATCTCTACAATATTTTTTTTTTAATTAACTGGTGTGATGGCATGCACCTGTAGTCCCAGCTACTTGGGAGGCTGAGGCAGGAGGTTGCTTGAGCCCAGGAGTTTGAGGCTGCAGTGAGCTATGATTTGTACCACTGCACTTCAGTCAGCAAGAGCAAGGACCCAGCTCTAAAAAAATTAAAAATAAAACATTGCTAATACTAGAAAGCTTAAAAACCCAAATATTTACTGAATTATTGTCATTTCATTTCAATATCTCATTTTAAAATTAAACATTTCATCATTCTTCATTACTTCCATAAAACTTCATCCTAAAACAATTCATGATTGTTGTGGACTTTAGTTCTTTATGAAGAAAAAAAACCCACACATTACAGTCTTTGTATTTTTAGTAATAACATCTAAAGGTATGTTTTATTTATGTTTGTTTCTTTTGAAAAATGTTCCTATGCATTAATAATACTGTTTATATTCCAAATAGGTATTAATTTGGCTGCATTTATCATCATAATTTTTTCCTATGCAAGCATGTTTTATAGTGTTCACCAAAGTACCATAACAGCAACTGAAATACGGAATCAAGTTAAAAAAGAGATGATCCTTGCCAAACGGTTTTTCTTTATAGTGTTTACTGATGCATTATGCTGGATACCCATTTTTGTTCTGAAATTTCTTTCACTGCTTCAGGTAGAAATACCAGGTACAATATTTTTTTCTCTCCTTAAAGAAATAATAAATCTGTTTGTGCAGTATTCTTTTAAGGAAGACAATTAAAATTCTCAACACTAAACAATTTCAATAATTATACATCAGAGCTGGGCACAGTGGCTCATTCCTGTAATCCCAGTACTCTGGGAGGCCAAGACGGGCAAATCACTTGAAGTCAGGAGTTTGAGACCAGCCTAGCCAACACGGGGAAACACCATCTCTACTATGAAAACAAAAATTAGCGGGCATGGTGGTACACTGCTGTAGTTCCAGCTACTCAGGAGTCTGAGGCACAAGAATCACTTGAACCCAGGAGGCGGAGGTTGCAGTGAGCTGAGATCACGCCACTGCACTCCAGCCTGGTGACAGAGCCAAAAAAAAAAGAAAGAAAATTGTAAGTAAGAGTTATAGGTACTTTTGGCTCTGCCAATAGCTCAATACACATATAGGTATTGAGCTATTATAGGTATATAATAGTATATAATAGGTATATTATAGGTATATAATACCTCAATATAATATGTACTGGGGAAGAATTGTTTGTTTTTTTTCCATAAATGCCTAATAATACAATTACTATTGGAACAAAGGAGCAATGAGTGACCAAAATAAATTACCTGTAGTGTTGAAATTCTGATAATCACATGCTTAAGATGACTAGAAAGGAAAACAGGCCGAAATAATTCTCAAATAATTACTGCCTTTTTTTTCAGAATGTAAGAAAATTTTCTTCCTATAATACATGCAACTTAGAGAACAACATGGCAGATTGTCAGAGATAACAGAAGCAAACATTCTCGGCATTTAAAAATCATGTAGGTTGGCGTGGTGGCTCATGCCTGTAATCTAGCACTTTGGGAAGATGTGGGAGGATCGCTTGAGCCCAGGAGTTCGAAGCTGCAATGAGCCATGATTGCACCACTGCACTCAGCCTGGGTGACAGAGCAAGATCTTTTCTCAAAAAAATAAATAAAAATAAGAAAGAATAAACAATATGCATTACATCTATTAGGATGACTAGTATTTTTAAAAACATACATACACAAAAAAACAAGTGTTGGTAAAGATGTGGAAAAATTGGAACCCTTGTGAATTGCTGGTAAGAAAACAAAATGATATTGCTGCTATGGAAGACAATATGGCAGTTCCTCAAACATTTAAACATAGAGTTACCATACAATGTGGAAATTCTCCTTCTAAGGAAAAAACCAAAACAACTGAAAGCAGGGACTCAAACAGATATTTGTACACCCATATTCATAGCAGCATTATTCATACTAGCCAAAAGGCAGAAGCAACACAAAAGTCCATAGATTGGTAAATGGATAAACAAAATGTGGTACATACACACGGTGGATTAGTATTCAGTCTTATAAAGCAAGGAAATTCTGACAAATGCTGCAATATAGATGAACTTTGAAGTTATTATGCTAAGTAAAATAAGTTAGACACAAAAGGACAAATATTTTATTTCACTTCATGATGTTCCCGGTATAGTCAGATTCATAGAACGTAGAATGGTATTTTCTAGGGGTTGAGGGAAAGGGGAATGGAGAGTGATTGTTTAATAGACATAGAGTTTCAGTTTGGGAGATGAAATCATTCTGGAGATGGATGGTGGTTATGGTACAACGATGTAAATGTACTTAATGCCACTGAGCTGTCTGCTTAAAAATATTTACATGGTAAATTTCATGTTATGCATATTTTACCACAATGAAAAATGAAAAGTGCATATATCCTGTTTATATATATATATATATATACATATATATATATAAAATGCAGTTTATATTCACATTTTAAAAATTTGTATGTAGGGGGAGCCCAGTGGATCATGCCTGAAATTCCCGCACTTTGGGAGGCTGAGGTGGGTGGATCACTTGAGGTCAGGAGTGTAAGGCCTGCCTGGCGCAAACATGGTGAAACCTCATCTCTACTAAAAAATACAAAACTTTAGCTGGGCGTGATGGCATGCATTTGTAGTCCCAGCTACTTGGGAGGCTGAAGCATGAGAATGCTTGAACCTGGGAGGCAGAGGCTGTAGTAAGTAGAGATCACGCCACACAACCTGGGCAATAGAGCGAGACTCTGCTCAGGAAAAAAAAAGAAAAAAAAGTGTATGTATTAATACATAATTTTAATTGTATTCTATCCCATGGATGATGGTGATAGTATCTTACATTTTATGAACAACAAAAAGAAGGCTGAGGTGGGAGGATTGCTTGAACCCAGGAGCTTGAGACCAGCCTGGACAACATAGAGAGACACTGAGACCCCAACTCTTCAAAAAATAAAAATTAGCCAGGCATGATGGCACATGCCTGTGGTCCCAGCTACTCAAGAGGCTGAGGTACACTTGGGCCAGGAGGCCGAGACTGCAGTGAGCCGTGTTCACACCACTACACGCCAGCCCTGTCTCAAAAACAAAAACAAAAAACAAAGAGTGATAACAGCATCAATTAAATTATAATAAAAAGTAGAGTATTTTTGTATTAGTATATATACTAGCATGATTTTTACAATGAGCTTAGCCAAAGGTATTTTTACAGAAATAATTATCTGATCAAAAGACCAAAAAATGCACACTTAGTTTTAAAATCAAATGGCAGAAAAGAAATGTATTAAAAAAAAGCTTACATATTCTGACAAATATTATACACTTTATTAAAACACTTTTCAAGTGTTTTAATTATTAGACACTTAAATGTATGACTTAAATGCTAAACAATATGGTTTTTCCAAAAATATAATATGCAATCACTTTGTGAAAAATATTTCTACCTAAAGGAATATTTTGGTTGATATTCAAGAAGAGCTACTAAGCAAAGAATGCTGTTCTTTTTCAGCACTAGAATTTCCTTCACACACTGGCACTCTGGAAAGATATCTGGAAACAAATATAGACTTGGTATTTAATTATGTGACATCAAAGAAAAAAATTAAAACTCAAAAAGGGGTTGGGATGAAAGAAACAAGGAAGTTGGGTTTTTATACCTTATAAACATCTATAAACACTAAAGCTATTTTATTTTTCTTTTCTAGGTACTATAACCTCTTGGGTAGTGATTTTTATTCTGCCCATCAACAGTGCTTTGAACCCAATTCTCTATACTCTGACCACAAGACCATTCAAAGAAATGATTCATCAGTTTTGGTATAACTACAGACGAAGAAGGTCTATGGACAGCAGAGTTCAGAAAACATATGCTCCATCGTTCATCTGGGTGGAAATGTGGCCACTGCAGGAGATGCCGCCTGAGTTAATGAAGCCGGCCGTTTTCACAAGACCCCTGTGAAATGTCGAGGATTTCTCAATCAACTAGACTCAATTCCTATTCATGACTGACTCTGAAACTCATTTCTTCACAGAGAATACTGTGGGGGTGCTTCATGAGGGATTTACTGGTATGAATTGAATACCACAAAATTAGTAACTTATAATAATGGCTAAGATAAATTAGTTTACAAGGACATGAGGAAAAATAAAAATGACTAATGCTATTACAAAGGGAAGTAATTATAACAATAATTTATATATATGTACATATTTTGCATAAGAAATTAAGAGAAATCTACTTCAGTAACATTCATTCATTTTTCTAACATGCATTTATTGAGTCCCCACTACTATGTGCATAGCATTGCAATACATTCCTGGGAGTAGACAGTGCAGAACCTTTTCAATCTGTACGTTGTGTTTAATTACAAAAGACTATACAAAGTCCAACTGCAGTTCCTAGTTTAAAGTAGAGCTTTGCCTGTCATGTGCATCAGTAAGAATCATAGGCACTTTTAAATAAAGGTTTAAAGTTTTGGAATACTCAGTGTAATTGCATCATAGAAAATGTCTGACTGTTTGCAAAATATATTCTGTTTTAAGAATCCATCTTATCTCTCCTTAAGTCTCCATATACTTGAGAGCCAACACAACATATTGATTACTATGAAAAAATATGCTTTGCTAGAAACTCAAAACCAGTGCTTCTTTTGTCACTTCCTGCCCAGTTTTCTCTTTGCTTTAAATGAACACCATCACATGAGATTGGAATAAGAGTGTGTGAGTATTGCAAAGAAGTGGATCAGAAAAGCTAGAATGAGGATAAACATTTAGACCAGTGGAAACTCCTGAAATACATCCTCGTATTGTCAGTTAACTGGTTTTCTACAAGGATGCCAAGATAAATATAAAAAGGCTTTTCAACAAACGGTGCTGTTTTAAGAAAATACTTCAGTGGTTGCATTCACCCACTTTAGGTGAGTGAATGTATGGTGTGCAAATATCTCAATAAAGCAGTTAAAAGGAAAAAGAGCTAGAATGCACTGATTCAGGAACTTAATTTCAGGAAGGAAAGGTCTGTATGTACCTAGTCTCTAGTCTCTGAGTTATTAGAATTTTTTGCTTTCATAATTTGAAAACTTTAAGCAGGAGAAGAAAATGTTTTCCGATAGTTTCAAATAGACCAAAAATGTGTGAAACACAAAAATACTGGAATCAAATCATAATGCACTTATCAAATATATAATTGTATAGATTTATTTTGAAAATAAATTATCAGAAATTTAAATCTATTAAAAATGGATTGCTTTGAGTTTTTTCTCACTTACTTGGAATAATCTCAGTAAGTTTTCTACATGAAGAACATAGTATAATTTCAATATAACTCAGAACACAATAGAAAACTAAAGTTCTGCTTATAATATTCAATAATATAACTACTGATAGTTCTATGATAAATAAAATAGCCAGGTGCAGTGGCATGAAACTGTATTACCAGCTACATGAGAGACTGTGTCCAATCTGGGCAACATAGTGAGACACTGTCTCTAAAATATAAATAAATAAATAAAACTGGCTAAAATTTTTAAATTTTAAAATAGCCTACAAAAAGTAAATAATAAAAAGCTTATAAACGATGAAAACAATCCAAGTGTAGTGGCTCACACCTATCAACTCAGTGCTTTGAGAGGCCAAGGCAGGAAGATCATTGAGGCCAGGAGTTCAAGACCAGCCTAAGCAACAGTGAGACCTGCATCTCTACAATAAATTTAAAAATTAATTAGCTGGGCATGGTGGCACATGCCTGTAGTCCTAGTTACTAGGGAGGCTGAGGTGGAAGAACTGCCTGAGCCCAGGAGTTGGAGGCTGCAGTGTGCTGTGATTGTGCCACTGCACTCCAGCCTGGGCAACAGAGCCAGACCCTATCTCCAAAAAAAATTTTTTTAATTTTTTTTTTTGAGACAGTCTTGCTCTGTTGCCCAGGCTGGAGTACAGTGGCATGATCTCAGCTCACTGCAAACTCTGCCACCCAGGTTCAAGCAATTATCCTGATTCTCCTGTTTCAGCCTGCTGAGTAGCTGGGACTACAGGCACATGCCACCACGCCTGGCTAATTTTATATTTTTTGTAGAGATGAGGTTTCACCATGTTGGCCAAGCTGGTCTCAAACTTCTGACCTCAAGTGATCCGCCCACCTCAGCCTCCCAAAGTGCTGGGATTACAGGTATAAGCCACTGCACCTGGACTAATTATTTTTTAAGATTATTTTAGGATTAATTGCTTAGAACTCCTATTACTAATTCCAAGTAATAGTATTTTTTTCCCCACAAGATGAAGTTGTGCTCTGTCACTCAGGCTGGAGTGCACTGGCGCCATCTTGGCTTACTGTAACTTCCGCCTCCCGGGTTCAAGCAATTCACCTGCCTCAGCCTCCCGAGTAGCTGGGATTACAAGTGCCCACCACCACACCCGGCTAATTTTTTGTATTTTTAGTAGAGACGAAGTTTCACCATGTTAGTCAGGCTGGTCTCGAACTCCTGACCTTGTGATCTGCCTACCTCAGCCTCTCAAAGTGCTGGGATTACAGGTGTGAGTCACCATGACCGGCTTTTGTTTTGTTTTCTTTTTCTTCTTTTTTTTGAGACATAATCTCTCTTGTCGCCCAGGCGGGAGTGCACCAGCCTGATCTTGGCTCACCTCCACCTCCAGGGTTCAAGGGGATTCTCCTGCCTCAGCCTCCCGAGTAGCTGGGATTACAGGTGCCCACCACCATGCACAGCTAATTTTTGTATTTTTAGTAGAGACCAGGGGTTTCACTATGTCGGCCAGGCCAGTCTTGAACTCCTGACCTCAGGTGATCTGCCCACCTAGGCTTCCCAAAGTGCTGGGATTATAGGCATGAGCCACCTGCCAGGCCAAAGGTTTTTATTAGAAAGAATAACTGAAAAAGAATAAAAGCAATACTCATGGATAGAAGAAATTCAGTCCAAAAAATATCGTGGTCTTAACCTGTTTAAGAGTCTTAGAAATGCAGTGAATTTACAAAGTACACATCTTAAACTTCCTTTAGCATATAACATATTTTTAAACAACTTTGTAGAGGCCATTTGAATTTGACTTCCTGTCTCCTCAACCCATTCATTCTTCCACGCTTCCACTTCCTCAAATAGAATAACTTCAGTTTAATTTAATTTGATAAGTAATTACTAACATACTACATAACTATCTCCTTGGAACCTTCCATTGAAAATGCAACAGAAGCATTAAGTTAACTACAATTTGTATCAAGATTTTCTTAGAAATGTAGCTTATGGACCATGATCTAGGTCAAATCAATCCTCTAAATCAACCAAGCCGAAGTTGTTTTAAAAATTTAAAGTTTAGCCATGCACGGTGGCTCACACCTGCAATCCCAGCACTTTGGGAGGCCGAGGTGGGCGGATCACCTGAGGTCAGGAGTTCGAGACCAGCCTGACCAACATGGGGAAACCCCATCTCTACTAAAAATACAAAATTAGCTGGCCATTGTAGCACATGCCTATAATGCCAGCTACTCAGGAGACTGAAGCAAGAGAATCACTTGAAACTGGGAGGCAGAAGTTGCGGTGAGCCGAGATCATGCCATTGCAATCCAGCCTGGGTAACAAGAGCAAAACTCCGTCTCAAAAAATAAACAAATAAAATAATAAAAGTTTGAAGTTTATATCAGGAAAACCTCAACTTTTATTTTTTACACTTTTAGTTTAAGAATTACTAATTCATCATACTAATACATCATCTCTCCTAAATGACTGGGTAAACCTTAGCAATTTAAACATGGATAAGTAGAAGGCAAAAAACAAAGTGGAAGGAATACACAGCTGGAATTGTAATGCCATGCATTTTACTCGACAAACTTTCAAGCGAATTGCTCTAGGTAAGAGACCTCAAAAATACAAAAAGTCGTTTAATTTTTACAAAATTGCTTCTCTTTTAGAGAAAATCTTTCACTAGAAGCCTCGTTCACTCTTGTTTTAAGCCTTTTTCTTAACTACAGACTCGGACAATCTCACCCACTTTAATATGGCCTCATATACTATGTATATACTGATGATTCCCATATTTTTGCCTTCAGCTTGTTCTCTCTCCTAATCTGCCCACTTATATATACAATTGCCCACTTGACATTTGCACTTGAGTATCTCACTGGCTTTTTAATGTCATTATTATGCATGAATCTAGAATCTGACATCTGATTCTCCTCCTATAGACCCCGTCTTGCTGAATTGCACCCAATGGCCCAAGCTTGAAATATGGGAGTCATCCTTGACTCTTCCTTCTCCTTTATCCACTGTATCAAATCACCTAGGCTTCCCTTAATTCTACCTCATACACGTTGCTTAAATCCATCCACTCTCTTCATCCCAATTCCCAGTACCTTATTTTGGGTCAACATTATGTCTCATTGGGATATTTGCAATAACCTTTTAACAAGCCTCCATACCTCCAGTTTCAATTTGGTCAGTTGATCTTTATAGTTTTCAGAGCTTACCAAAAAAATAAAAAGCAATCTTAGGGGAAAAAATTGAGTGTTTTATAGTTACTAGCACAAATATTCTGCTTTGGGATGTCATATTATTTTGGATTTGCCATAGAAACGGAGAGAGGAGTCTAAGGAATTGTCTCACATGATTATGGAGAGTGGCAGCTCTAAACATCTTCAGGATCAATGTCACAGTTGAAAGACACACAGGCTCTTTAGAACCAGGAAGAGCCAGTGCCAATTCAAAGGTTGGCCTCAATGCTGGAAGGTCAGGCCTTCAGGCAGAATTCCCCCTCGCTGGGAGAGGGTCAGCCCTTTGTTCTATTCAGGCCTTCTAGGGATAGGATGAGCACAACCCATGCTAGGAAGGGCAATCTGCTTTACTCTGTCTACTGATGTACATGTTAGCTTCATCCAAAAACATCCTGACTGAAAAAGTGAGAATATTATCTGAACAAATATCTCAGTATCGGTAGCCGTCAAGTTGAAACAAAATTAACCATCACACATGGGGAGAGTAAATAATATGATAAGCCTGGATATTAATAAGTCTAGCTAGGTGGCTAGGTGTGGTGTAGACTACTAGGGTAGTGTTGACCAATTTCGGTGTCAAGACTCGCAGGCATATTATTTTATCTCAGCCTGCTTACTTTTGGTAAATAGTTCACTTTCCTCAAAGAACTGATATGGTTACATGAAACAATGCTTATAAAGCTCTTAACATAGTACCTGGCACATCTTACATACTCAGAATTTTTGAAACAGAACATATTTTTTTTTTATGCTAACAATTTCATCTTTAGTCTCTTGAAGCTTTAAAAAATTTACATCAGCTGGGTGCAGTGGCTTACACCTGTAATCCCAGCACTTTGAGAGGCCGAGGTGGGTGGATCACCTGAGGTCAGGAGTTTGAGACCAGCCTGGGCAACATAGTGAAACCCTGTCTCTACTAAAAATACAAAAAATCAGCCAGATGTGGTGTGGCACACACCTGTAATCCTAGCTAGTAGGGAGGCTGAGGCAAGAGAATCGCTTGAACCAGGAAGCAGAGGTTGCAGTGAGCCAAGATCGCACCACTGCACTCCAGCCTGGGCAACAGAGCAAGAATTTGTCTCAAAAAAAAAAATTTTACATCATTCCTTTGGGGTTTGTGTAGGGCTGGTAATGGGCTACTAAGTCAAAAAAAAAAAAGAAAATATTTATGCTTTCAGCTCTTCCCCAACCTCTCCCATGAAGCAAACAGAAATGTAAAAAGGTGTAACCATAAAAATCTACTCTTAAAGTGCCCATAAAAAGCTCACTACCTGAAACCAGCAGTTGTCCTAAGCTGACCATAACTCAGTAGAAATAGAAATCAGGCCGGGCGCGGTGGCTCAGGCCTGTAATCCCAGCACTTTGGGAGGTCGAGGTGGGTGGATGATGAGGTCAAGAGATCGAGATCATCCTGGCCAACATGGTGAACTACTAAACGGGGTGAATTACCCCGTCCCTACTAAAAATACAAAAACTAGCCAGGCATGGTGGCACGTGCCTGTGGTCCCAGCTACTCGGGAGGCTGAGGTGGAAGAATTGCTTGAACCCAGGAAGCAGAGGTTGCAGTGAGCCGAGATTGCGCCACAGCACTCCAGCCTGGAGACAGAGCAAGACTCCATCTCAAAAAAAAAAAAAAAAAAAGAAATAGAGATCAGTAATGTTTCTTTCCTTACAGGGAAACTTAGTAGAGTTTTAGCACAGAGCTAAGTAAATAAATCTGTAGTGGAAGAAACACAATTTATCCTCAAGTCTCATAAATTCATAGTTGGGACAGATCCCTATAACAAAAGACAGATTAACAAGAGAAAAACAACTAATTTTTATTAATATTTGCAGTGTACATCATACAGGCGAAAACCCGATGAAAAAGTAACCACAAGTTGTGGCTTACAACTCTAGATTATATAGCATCTTCCACACAGAATAAATTTTAGAGAAGTGTGACAAGGAAAGCAGTTTTAGGCTTCCAGAGGCAGGAACTGTGAGAAGGTAAATATATGGCAAGAAACTAACAGTAAGATTTGTTTGTAGGTTCCTCTGGTGCTGTCTCAGCTGATTAGAGCTATCTTCTCATCTTGGTATCAGAAAAGCATCTTTCTCAAAGAAGTGTGTATGGCTTACTACAGGTAGGAAAGGTCAGGTAAGATAGCCATTTCTGCAACTACTGTTTCTCAAGTGCCTTTAGCTCGAAATAATCACGATGGCAAATTGGCATATTTGGGGGAGGCATGTTCAAATTTCCTTCAGATCAAAAGAACAGAAAGGTCAGAATCTGGCCCTTATACAGTAACTGAATGACAGATGTCGCACTTGAAACATTGATACTTGGAGGAATAGCTATAAATATGCAAAAATAATTAAAACAAGATTCCAAAATCATGCCATAAACAAACACAAATTTCAGTTGGACTAAATATCTAAATGTTAAAAAATTTTATAACTTTTGGAAGGCTGTATAATACTATTTTTATGACATTTCCTATACAAAAACCTGAAAAAGCAAATCATTATGAAAGATTGGTAAGATTACATTAAAACTTAAAAATTCAATATTTTATAACCAAAATACAAAGACAAACCAGACTAAAAAAGATAGTTGAAACATACATAACAGATTATTAGTATTCAAAATATGTAACATCTAAAAACTGACAAGTTAAAAACAGAAAAATGAGCAAAAATGCCTGTAATCCCAGTGCTTTGGGAGACAAGATGGGAAGATCGTTTGAGCCCAGGTTCAAGATTACAGTGAGCTATGATCTTGCAAACACACTCCAGCCTGAGCAACAGAGCAAGATCTTGTCTCCTAAAAAAAAAAAAAGAGTAAAAGATATGGTCTCAGAAATCACACACTGCATTTGCTCAATAACCTGGTAGTTACAAAAGTCAGCACTGTAAAATGCAGAAAACTATACTGGGGCATAAATACCAGGAGGCCAGGGATCACTGGGGCCATCTGGAGGCTGGCTACCACATACATAAAACATTTTGTAGCACTTTCTAAAAATATATTTGTATTAAAAATATAAAAACACACACTAGAATATATGCAACCTCTACTGGTTACTTCTGGGGACTCTGGGGAGGGAGGAAGGGGACAGGATTAGAGGCAACAAACTTCAAATATATCTAACATTTGTAATTACATACATACATACGTGTGTGTGTGTATGTCTAAAGAAAATATAGCCAAATGCTAACATTTACTAAATCTGCGTGGTAGAAATACATGAATTTTCTTGAAATCATTTACCTTTCCTGTATCTTTGAAATATGTTAAAAAAAAAAAGTTTTGAGGTAATAAATCCAAAGAAATGGAAATAAAATGTGTTTTTAATAAGAATTTATTTTTACACATTTTAAAAGTTGCAATTTTCAGGATAGGTAAGAATATTTTTCTAATACTGAAATAAGCATATCTTTGGTATAGAAATCACACCCTATGTGTGATCTTTAAAAAAACTAATCAAGAACTATGACCTAATATGTTAAACAAAACTATTCTTTGCCCATCCGTCTGTCCCCTCTCATAGCCCCATTGTGGGGCATTAGAATATAGTTCTGTACATATCTCCATATCTACAGAGAATTAAGATGTAGTATCAAAGATGTCCAGAAGGTATGTACGGTAGAGAATTAGTTGGCTTAATCGTTGACACACAACACAAAGTACCAAAAGCAACATAAAATACAGGATGCAAAATAGAACACTAAGATCAAATACAAAAACAATCATATCATTTAAATTTGATGCATTGCAAACAAAGTAACTTCTTTAGAATTATTATGTACACACCTTGCAAAGATCAGAAAGTAATAGCACAGAGCCATAAATCTGATAAGGCACTTTATTTTGAGATGGAGTCTCGCTCTGTTGCCCAGGCTGGAGTGCAGTGATGTGATCTCAGCTCACTGCAACCTCCTCCTCCCAGATTCAAGAAATTCTTCTGCCTCAGCCTCCCAAGTAACTGAGACTACAGGTATGTGCCACCACACCTGGCTAATTTTTGTATTTTTAATAGAGACAGGGTTTCACCATATTGGCCAGGCTGGTCTTGAACTCCTGACCTCATGATCCACTCGCCTCGGCATCCCAAAGTGCTGGGATTACAGGCGTGAGCCACTGCGCCCAGCCATTCTTATATTCTAACAATGCTTTGTACCTTAAGACACTTTAGAGATAGCAATCAAACATATACAAATATCAGATACAATAACTGTTAAACTGGAAAAGCAGTAACCACAAAAATAGAGAAAAAAATACGCATTCTTTCTAGACAGTCTTTCCTTTTCTGAAGTAAAGTCTTTTCAAAAAAAAAAAAAAAATCAAAGAAGTACAAAAAATACTTGTCATACATTTTTAAAACCTATCATCAAAGCCCAAATCTCTGTAAAAAAGAATGTTTATCTTCAAGTCAATAAAGGTCAGATTCATACATTTTCTAGAGAAACATTATAGTCTTCATGCTAAATATGGGAAGGAAAAAAGCTTTTAATTAAGTTTGTTAACCCTTCTATTCAACAAATATTTAGTGAGTGTTGTGTGACCTGTTTTAGGTGCTGAGAATATAGAATAAAGACACAATCATTAGCTGTAGACAACTTAGCCTAATGGAGCTGGATCTACCACTGGAAACCTTAAAAGTTACCTCCCTTGGTCCTTAAGATGAAATGCAACTTCAAACTCTGCCATGCTTAGCATCTTGTTGCAAAACAAATAAATAATGGTCTAGCTAGTTTGCTACTGGTAGCACTATGGCACTATTAATATTAGTCATCTACTAATTATCTTTCATAAAGGATTCAATGAAAGTTCAGAGGCAGAAAGTACTTAAGGATAAACAAGCACTGGTCGGCCTCAAAAATAGCATCGGTATTCCGCTTTCATAAAAGCCAAGAAAACCAAGAAAAGGAACATAACAAATTGGTTAGCATGGATGATCAACAAATGTCTATGGATACGACCAGTAGGAAACTCATCACAATTGAGTGGAAGATTCAAGCAGTTTCCCTGATTCCACGGATCCTCAAGCAGGAATTGGAAGATTGGAGGACACTTAAAGGAATGCAAAATCTATGTTCGACCCAGCATTCCGAGCCACCTTCCATACAGCTACCCCAAACCTTTTGCTTTTGTGCTGTCTTACTGATGGATTCCATGAAGGCCTCATAGATGCAGGTGTGAGTGAAAGAAGCTCGCTCACTGTTGAAGGCAAACAAACATGCATGCAGTCACTCTTTAAAAGGACTGTCACTCACCAGGACCAGATAACTAAAACTGAAATGGCATCCATGCTTCAACACTGCTGCTACCACTCATCAGAGTTGTGATTGTGTCAAGTGATAAGATCCAGTCGAATCCTATTCAGGTCTAAAAACGATTCCGGGCCATGATGGTTGCACCAGGCAGGGCAGCAGATGGCAAAAGTGCAAACCTGTTGATTGCACACAATGCTGGGCCTGCAATAGACTGGATCAATAGTCAACCTTGGGTTGGTGAGTTTGTATTTGCTCTCCTGTTCAGGAAAGGAGCTATTAGATCAGGTCAAGCTTGTTGCTACTAGAGCCCAGATGACAACAGTTTTTACTATCCAGACCTTTCTAGAACCGTGTATGGACGGGACACCAGCACTCCCCTCGGTCCTCACAGTCATAGTGGAATTTGAAAAGAGACTCACCAATGCAAAGAACAAGATGAGGAGTCTGTTTGGGCTAGCTGGGGCACTCTGCCATCCTATTATGCTAGAGCTCACTCCTGGGACATTTCCCAACCTGGCCACAGCAGCCAATTACTGAACCAAAAGAACCAACCCAACATTCACAGGCTTCAAAGACCCCAACATAATACTAGGAGCAAGTCTCTCGCTGCCACTGCTACAAATGGTGGCACAGAGACCTGTCAAGAGGAGAGACACAGGTGGGCCAAGGGACGGAACTCTTATCTTAAGTTGTTATGGAATCACCGGTTATGATTGAACATCTATTCAAAAACCAAGAAAAATTTCATTCTGGGTACCTACAGAACTTCTGGACAGAGGTCATCCTATACGTGTAGTAAATGTACAAATATGACGTATGAAGAAGTATGAAGTAATACAGTCATTATTAAACAAAGAAGTATGTCAAATTAGTCATCAGGTTTCAAAGAATCATAGCCTTCTTTCAAGAGGTCCCGCCATGTTTTAAGGAAACGTGCATTTTCTGTACATTTGAAGGCCAGCTCTTCCACTTGAGCTGATACTGCAGATGTGGCTTCAAGGAGTTTGGTTAATGAAAAGGCTGCCTAAAATTAAAAAAAAAAAAAAGTCAAACATAAGTTTATTTTTAAAATTCTCATCTCATTTTATAAGTAGTCTAAAAATAGCTTAAGGCCTTGAATCCAATTCCCCTGTTTTCTTTAAAAGTAATCAATTTTCAAACTAAGCGTTGGCTCTTTAATATTTCTTAGGTTCCCTGAAAGAGTCAGTGATTTAGTTTGAAAATTGAGTAGGCTTTGAGCAAACAAGTTTGCTAGAAAAATATTCACTATGTATGAGTGAATTGTTGACAAGTCAGTATTGTTGTTTTCTATGAAAATACACTAGAGTCTCAGTTCAACAAGATGACTTGGACCCCCTGACACTAAGTGCCAGAAGTATCTGAAGGAATTCATCATAAATAATTCTTACTGCTATGTAGGTAAAATGGGCATTGACCTGTGAACACTTTAAACAATGAAAATGTATAGATCAAAGAACAGAAACTCTCAGCTCTGACAAACAACATCAATGAAATCACACACGAATGCAGAAAACACTCAGCTCCAGGTGGAAATTTCACTTTTTAGGCAAATGTTTTCTTCACCGATTATATAAAATAAAACATTATTTTACACATTATAATACATTGTGAGTGTTGTGTGACCTGTTTTAGGTGCTGAGAATATAGAATAAAGACACAATCATTAGCTGTAGACAACTTAGCCTAATGGAGCTGGATCTACCACTGGAAACCTTAAAAGTTACCTCCCTTGGTCCTTAAGATGAAATGCAACTTCAAACTCTGCCATGCTTAGCATCTTGTTGCAAAACAAATAAATAATGGTCTAGCTAGTTTGTAACACATTAGCACTTCATTCCACATATTTCTTTGTAGAATATTCTACATAACACATTAACACTTAGCACATTAGCACTTCATTCCACACATTTCTTTGTAGAATATTCAAAGAATATGTAAGAAAATTCTACATATTTACTTACAATCAGTTTGTTCTGCAAAAATAAAGGCTGAATAAGCACTTTAGTCATCCTTTAGAAAGTATTTGCGGAGCAAT
The DNA here is from genome assembly GCA_004027715.1 of Plecturocebus donacophilus. Taxonomy (NCBI): domain Eukaryota; kingdom Metazoa; phylum Chordata; class Mammalia; order Primates; family Pitheciidae; genus Plecturocebus; species Plecturocebus donacophilus. Next base: position 59,535 of record PVKP010010408.1, read on the forward strand.
GAGATAATCGAGGTCATCCCCCAGTTTCCAAGCCTTAGGAAAGGTCATGCCACAGAGCTCTCCCAGAAGGTTACACCCTACATACCTCATTCCACTTGACCCACTCCAGAGACCATAAAACTGTGCCTTCCCTTCTCCATCTCCCTGTCTTGTGTGAGTTAGGGGTGGGAGGTGGGGTGCTAGTTTCTGGGGATTCGAGATTTAATAGAAACTATCCTTACTAAGTATGCATTGTAGCAATCAAACAAAGGGAGGATTGCTGAACTAAACCCTTAATGAAGCCAATCCACGTGACCTAAACCCTTCAAGCTGGGTCCATCGCTAAGCAGGCCTGAGGCAGACAATGGCATTATCATCTGTCCCTGGGCAGGTGGCCAACTAGAACAGCGGGCTCTAAGTCCCATGGAAAGAAATCACAGTCTGATCCTAAACACTCGCAGACAGCAAGCAAACCTATGCAGTGAAAACTATTCTCCGATGGGAGAGGAGGAGGCAAAGAGCCAGCACCGGGAGGCGCAGAGCTGCGTGGCTTCGGATTACTGCGGATGATTGAAACCAGAAGGCGAGACAAAAAGAAACCAGTTAGGGGTGGGGCGGGTGGAGGGGTAATCCCTTAAGACTCCTCACCGCTAAATCTAAATGGGGACTCCTCAGAGATGGGTGGCACTTTAGCTGCTGGTATCTCCCCCTCCCCGCTTCCCGCCCGCACGCTCTTGGGTGCAGAAGGGCGGGTCGTCCCCGATCGTGGGGGTTGGGGGACCGATTCCCTGGCCTCACGGGCCCCGCCGCCGCCAGCTTTCCCAGAGGCGCCGAGGAGGGACGCGTCCCTACTACACACTCACGTCTCCGATCTGCAGCTCCACTTCCTCCAGCGGGTCAACCTTTCGGCCGCTGCTCCTGCTCGGAACTGGCCAGCCCAAACTCACTGGGCCGCCGGGGGAAGATGCTGCAGAGGCGTCTGAAGAGTAGGGAGAAGAAGGAGGAGGCGGGGGCGGCGAAGAGACCTGCAGCTCCTCAGGGTTGGCCATGGGGGAGGGCTGGGACCGCGGAATCCAACCCGAGCAGCCGAACCGACACCAACTGTCTTTTAACCGCTCGCGCCTAAAGCCAAGAGGCCCCGCCTCCTAGCGCCTGAAATCCCGCCCCGTCTCCTCACGGGTCTCAGCCCTGGAACACAAAGACGTTTCATTTTTCGGGACAGCCAATCAGATGACATCAATTATCCTTAGGCAGCTCAAGGCTCCCGCGCGAGCCTCTAGTCGGGCTGGAAGGGCGCGCGTGGGGAAGACTACCCCTCCCAGGAAGCTGTGCGCGTCACCCCGCCTTCTACTGTCTTTTACTGCGCGTGCGTTGTGCTGTGGGATTCGTGGACCCCGCTAGCCGCGCTCCGGCTGGCACCGCGCCCCGGCTGGGACTTGGAGTCCCTAATTTCCCTGGTTTGGTACATGACCCGGAAGCCTCGGCTGGCCGCCGCGTCATGCATGGCGCCGGCGCAGAGCGAGAAGGAGGCGGGAACGCCGCGAAGCAAGAGCGGTCGGCAGAGCTGGGGGGGCGAACTGCAGCCTAGTTCTTGGCTTCCCAGCAGGTGATGGCGCCCCCCGCGGCCTAGAGGTCCAGCGCCCGCCGCGAGCAGCGGAGAGTCCTCCTGTTCTGTCTGACCGAGAATCCTGGTGACTTTGAACATGCTGGTGCTGCTAGCCAAGCTGTCCTGCCCGGGTGAGGGGGAACGAAGGGTGGGGATAAGTGGAGGAAAGTGGAGGAATTAGGGCAAAAGAGATAAGGCCGGTCCTGGGGGCTGTAGGCACCTCTCACCTCTCTCCTCTTCTCTCATCTGCTTTCTCAGGCTGTCTAGGGCAAAGGTCACGCTCTGAGCCTGGTGGTGGACCCTGGCTTCTTCTCTCTGGGGTTTCCCCAGTTGGAAAAATTAATATCTAGACTAAAGGTCAAGGGCGGAGAAAACTTGTCAACACACCCCGCCCACCACCACCCGTCAACAAATACACACCTCGATGGGCTCCTGAAGTGAGGCTTCCCAAATAATGGTTCTAATCCTCAAAGCTTTGTTTTAAATGGAAAAAAAAATTGTATTTGCCCAGTTTTTCTTCTTGGTCTTGACCTGACTTTCGTCTTCGCAGCCATCCTGGTTCAGTCTAAAGAAATTGAAGTCTTAATCTGTCATATCATGGTTAACATTCATGTTAACCAAGTCACCTGAGTGTATCTGGAGCCAGGAGTTTTCTGTCTTGTCTAAAATTAACTATAAAGGCCAGTCGCGGTGGCTCATGCCTGTAATCCCAGCATTTTGGGAGATCGAGGCGGGTGGATCACCTGAGGTCCAGAGTTCGAGGTCGGCCTGACCAACATAGTGAAACCTCATCTCTACTAAAAATACAAAAATTAGCTGAATGTGATGCCGCATGCTTGTAATCCCAACTACTCAGGAGGCTTAGGCAGGAGAATCCCTTGAACTCAGGAGATAGAGGTTGCGGTGAGCTGAGATCGCACCACTGCACACCAGCCTGGGTAACAGAGCCAGACTCCATCTCAAAAAATGTAAAATAAAATTAACTCTAAGGGTTTTATCGTGTTATGGGTATTCTTTGAACCATCATGACAGATGAAGTTGTATGGTCTTTTTGAAGTTTTACTTAAATTTTTGTTTTTGTTAATTCAAACAGAAGTTCACTAAAGGATCTCGTATTCTGTCATAACTGGCTTAATTTTTTAAATCTTTACTTAAGTTTTGGTAATTCATTAAGTATAAATATTACAAATTCAAAGATGTTCTTATGAAATTTCATGAAAGTAGAATTTTGTTAAATTTGGCTTCCATATGTTAAGAAATTAGAACTTTGTTTAAATTTCATGTCATGTCACCCATGCATTTGTTGTTGCACTTAATGTATGGATAAGATAGATGGTGTTTGAAGTTTTCAGATGCTGTCTGCCTTACAGAATGATTTAGATGCCGTCAGCCTGGGGCCCAGTGCTAACCACTACAATTTCTGTTTTCTTTGGATGGCAATTCATTGCCATTTTCATAGCCTGAAAGAGGTAGACAAAAATGGGCCATCAGTGTGAGTTTGATGTGGTGATACTATGAGTTCAAAGGACTTTGTGACCTCACTTCTCGACCAAGGAGACTGAGTATTCAAATCTCTAAAGTGAGATACTAGATTTGTTTTCAGAAAAGGGGTAAAGGTTGTGACTTTTTTTTTTTCCAATCCTTTGGAGAAAGACTACACAGTTCCAAATATTCTCAAGAGAATCAGTAACTATACAAGCAGTAGAATTACAGTTTGTCATATGCCAGTCATCAGTTTTCAGAAGCAAATAACTTCTATACACTAAATTGCAATGCATTGAAAACTAAATATTTTAAATACTGATTATAGTGTGTTTGAGCTCTTGCACTGAGTCCTAGAGTATGTATTTAATATACATTTTTTTTTTTTCAAAACTTAGGATAGGTGAATAGTTATCTAAGGCTTAAAAAGTGTTCCCAGTATTACAGTTTTTTTGTTTTTTGGGTTTTTTGAGACAGCCTTGCCCTGTCGCCCAGGCTGGAGTGCAGTGGTGTAATCTTGGCTTACTGCAACCTCTGCCTCCCGGGTTCAAGTGATTGTCATGCCTCAACCTCCCTAGTAGCTGAGATCACAGTGCCCACCATCATGCCCAGCTAATTTTTGAATTTTTAGTAGAGACGGAGATTCCCCATGTTGGCCAGGCTGGTCTCAAATTCCTGGCCTCAAGTGATCTTCCTACCTCAGCCTCCCAAAGTGTTGGGATTACAGGTATAAGCCACCATGCCCAGCCCCAGTGCTATAGTTTTTAGTTTGCATAATCAAATTCATTTATTTGCCGCTTTTTAAAAAATGATCAAATACAGATTTTTGGTGTCTAAGAGACTTGCCTTTTCACAGAAAATGATTCTGAAGAGCATTAATTTTTTGTAGTACCATGTGCCAATCATAAATGAATACTCTAGTGAAGGAAAGTATAAAAATGACTATCTAATACTTAATTAACAAATATCTATACCTAAGATTAGGTTTTCACATACAACAAGATAAATGCTTTTGGAGCATGCTATCTTGATGGAGAATACAGACAACTAAAGACATTTATGTTTTTGCCCTTTTTTGGTCACATAAATGTTTTAAATTTTTAGTTCAGTGATATTTTAACTTTTTAGATTTTTATTATTCTTAGAAAATAACTTTCAAAATCCTAGATTCTAAAACAAAAATATTTTTTCATAATATTTTTGTATGTGGCTATGTTCTTTTTTATAAGTTTTATAATCTTTAATAAGATATGTCACAAACCATATAATTTATACTATTTAAAATGTACAATTCAGTGGTTTTTAGTATAGTCAGAGTTCTGTAACCATCACTGCACTCTATTTTAGAACATTTTCATCACTCCAAAAAGAAACTCTGTATTCACTCCCAAGCCCCTTCCAACATTAGACAACAGTCTACTTTCTGTCTCTATAGATTAGCCTATCCTGAATATTTCGTATACATGGAAGCATATAATATGTTATCTTTTTGTGTCTGGCTTCTTTCACATAGCATATTTTCAAAGTTCTTCCATGTGGTAGCATGTATCAGTATTCAATTTCTTCTTATTGCTAAATATTTCATCATTTGGATATATTGCGTCTTACCATTTATTGATCCACACTTGGGTTGTTTCTCCTTTTTGGCTGTTATAAATAATTCAGCTATTGGCCAGGTGCAGTGGCTCATACCTGTAATCCCAGCACTTTGGGAGGCTGAGATGGGCAGAATACTCGAGCCCAGGATTTCAGGACCAGCCTACGCAACCCAGTGAGACTGCTTGACTACAAAAAAATAGAAACAATTAGCCAGGTGTGGTGGCATTCCCCTATAGCCCTAGCTACTCAGGAGGCTGAGGTGGGGGGATCACTTAAGCCTGGAAAGTCAAGCTTCAGTGAGCCATGATCACATCACTGCATTGGACTCTTGGTGACAGAGTGAAACCTTGCCTCAAAAAAAACAAACAAAAAAATTCAGCCAGGAATGTTCATGTGTAAGTTTTTGTGTGGAAATATGTTTTCATTATCTTAGGGATAGACTTTCACATGAAAACTCTGTGTTTAACCTTTTGAGGAACTGCCAGACTGTTTTGCAAAGAGACTGCATCATTTTTTTTTTTTTTTTTTA